>JALJCO010008053.1:0-118085 GCA_023101725.1 Atherinomorus stipes | reverse complement strand
CATAAAAGGTCACTCACTGCCCCTTTCAGAAAGCTTAAGAAGCTAGAGGGTCAAACAACATAAAAAAAAAAAAAAAAATTCTGTGATGTTGCTTTCCAGTAATTTTGCCACGTCAAAATCAACAAGTTCTCTAATGAAAGATGCCACATGGGATTGAGGGGTTGGTTCATTTTCTCTGGACCTTCCTTCCAGACTTACGGCTTACTTGGGTCTTGACTGGCACTTTGAGCCGCTATCAGGGTTGATTCTTAGAATGAACCTGTAAGAACAAGAGAATAGAATTTCTCTAAACAGTGTTTCCTACAAGAGAGTGAGTATGTATGCATTTTATATTTATACATTATGCTGTATATCATACATACATACATACATACATTTATATACACAACAAGATTTTTTTTTCTCCCAACTATCGATTTACAAACCTTTGAATGAGTTCCAGTGTGCTCGCTGCCTCTTCCTGGTACTGCACATTGAGGACATCGTAACACGAGAAGAGTGGCTAATGCTGATTTAAAATCAGTAAGCTGTTCAGGCTGAATAATGATGCCGCCCTCCATTGTCAATATCCACTTTTTTGCCTCCAGAGCAGAGTCTCCTTCAAAAGACACCAACAGAGAAGTTTTTGAATAATATATTTAAAAAAACAAAAAACCAACATTTGAGCTGAATATGTCGCCCTTTAGCCATGGCTCCTTAGTAAAAGTCCAAATGCTGAACTTGCTGGTGATATTCACCCATCACTTGCTAAAACATGTAGCACATTATGTGCTAATGAAAAACAACAAGGACAAACTAGAAAAGCACTCTTGAGTGCAGACCTCTACCAAGGAGCTTGTTCTCCCCCACCCCACCATTGTTTATATTCTTTTGAATGGTGAGCAGAGATCTCCAGTAAGCTGCTCTCCCATGTGGCTGTATCTTCCAATGACAAACCATAACCTGAATCAACACCAAAATGGTATCCGTTCTTCCTTGTACCATTATGAACATTCCTGGAAATCTCATCCAAATCTGCTCAGTACTTAAAGTCATCACATTACCTCTTTGGCAGAGTTAAAGAAAAAAAAAGAAATGCGTACAGTCGTCCTCAAAATTCTTACTCTCCAGTTAAAGAAAAGGCTAAATTCACAATAGTAATTCAAACAACAAAATGATAATAAACATGTACAAAATTATAATTTAATGATATAAGATATTGCTTTTGAATTGTGGTTGATCATTTAAAAAATGAAAAACCTGTTCTGGACACATAACAGCACCTTTTGCATGAACAGTGGACCAAAATAGCTGTCAACAGGTGCAAAGGTCTTTTTGAACATGAGAGAAAACACCTGATTGCAGTGATTGCCTCAAAGTGTTGCTCAACAGAATTTTACCTTTGGAGCCCATTCATGCTTGTTTACTTGTTTTATTTTTTGTTTGTTTTTAATATTCCTTTGGGACCACAATTCTCAATCAATGTCATGGATTACATATAATTTTATTAGTACTTTGTCAATTTTAACTTCTTTCATTGACAGCCAATTTTGTCCCCCTTCTTTACTTGGAGGGTATGAATAATTGAGAGGGCGACTGTATACTGAAATGATTGTGCAAGCCTTACCAAGTGCCATCAGTCTTGGAGGAGTGGGCACAGAGAGACTGCCAATAATATCTGCTGGGGTTGCAGTTACCTAATGCAACATTTGAAAAATGACAGAAGAAAATAGTCACATTGGAAAACATTAACACTTGTGATATAAACCAGTGATGACCAGCTAAAGATTATTCACATGTGGACAAAATTAGTACTATTGGTAAAGAGAGTAAACCCTCAATAGTTACAAAAAAAACCAAACATTCTATTACAAGATAGAAACATAAAAACACACCAGCAACATTACAATTTCTCACTGAGTATGTATAAAATATATGATTTAATCAATTAAAAAATTTAGCCTTGCCAGTTTTCTTACTCTTTTTGATATTATTCTGTTGAAGCACAACTCCAAAGCAAAATTTGTTTTTCAATTGCCTTATTTTTTTTTCTTCTCAAATCATTACAAACGTTATTTTCATTCTACGTCTTTTACTTTGCTTTTGTCAACTATGAAACTTTAAACCTGCTGTTTGACTCCAATTTTATTCAATAACTTATTTGCTTTTATTTGCCATTATTCAATTCTAATTTAATATTCTTTTTTATGCATTCTTACTTTGTTTCCAGGTTATTTCCGGGTTTCTTTCCCACTTTCTTTAAAAAAGAATGGGTACAAACTGTCTGCATATGTATCGGGACCCAGAATACAATATAGTGTAAAAGTTGATAAGCCAGTACCAGAATTGAAGTTCAACATCTGTCTGACCTGTTAATTATGACATCTGCAGAAACTGGGGAACACCCCCAAATACATAATTGCATTCCAGAAGGGGGAAAAAAAAAAAAACACTGGTCACAATAAGAAACTTACATAACCAAGAAGAAAGATTGAGTCCTCTCTCTCTTGAAGTAGGCCATCATAAGGAGGATAGCTGCAACACCATAATCCATCTCTCCACTATCAAGACTGTTTAGGTCTTTGAGAAAAGCACGGACATTCTTTTTCCACCTTGAAGCTGACTTTCAAAAAAGTGCACAATCTTTTTCCCTTTGCTGCTGAGAGATTCTGTCAGCCTGAAATCAACATCAATCCCAGTCAAAGTGTAGAAATGAGCACACAGAAAACTTTTCATGAACAGAAATGGCCACTGTTCCTTGAGGTCATCAATGCTGGGTGGGGGTCTTGATTAATGGCATAGCGCTGAAAAGCATAAGTCGTCTTCATCATTTGCACCACTTGACCACGTTCTGCTGCCCGGGGTCCTTCTTGAGAGAATGATGTTATCATTTCCATTCTTTTTTCTTCCATGGATTCTGGTGTCTCATCTTCAGGGAGGTTTAGAGGATGCCAGTTGATGCATCCATAGCCATCTGTTTTTGGACATTTGGATATTGTCTCACTGCTGGATGTAGACGCGACACTATCACTGCATCTCTTTGGTTTTCTAAGCCTTGCCAATGTGTTGCCTCGATTGAGATGTTCAACCCTCGTCTTTAACTGATTTAATAAGGATCCATAACCACAACCAATCAGGTCTCCCTCCATTGTGACATCTGCAAAGGTGTTTGGATACCTATCAATAACTCTCTTTGCAATTTCAGAACATTGGCTTCGAGTGGGATTCAGGCAGTTTTCTCTCATCGAATCTACAATAATTCTAACCATGGCTAAGTGTTCCTGCTTTTTGGGTCGTTGGCCTTGTGCAACAGATTGTTGCAAAGTTGGTGGCATTTTTTCCCGTGGAATTACAAAGGAAGAAAGCCAGTCACTGTTTTGAACAGGAACAGAAGCTGGTTGGATTGAGAATGAAGAGCTTCCAGGAGTGTTCCCTGCATGGTCTTCTTGGCCTGTTTGAAAAATCAAAAACATTTTCAAACTACAAAACTACAATCAAAACAATCCTGCTTGCTGGCATATGTGGTCATGTTTTGTATTCTAAATACATGTACATTAAGTAAACAAGTATACCTTGTAGAAGAGACTGCGCATCTCGAATAAGTAAAGAGTTAACCCAAGCTCCCCAAGAAAAAGTTACGTTAAGCTTCTTAAGGGCACAGACTGGCCAATATCCTGTGAATATTAACTAAAAATTAAAAGTTGATTTTTTTTTCCCCATGGCTGTAATCACTGACTTATGGCCTAAACATCGATACCAAAAGAATCAATGAGTTTCACAATTTTAACCCTTTAAGTTCCAGTAACTGAAAAGTGGGTTAAATTGCCTAAAAATAGCCTGTAGGTGTCAGGCCATTAGATATCCAGAGTGTTAGATTATAGCAACCATGATTAAAAAAAAAGCTCAGAGAAGTTGTTTCAAGATAAAATGCAAAGAAATGTGGGAAAAATTCCAAGAGAGGCTACCAAATTCCCTTGCAAAAGACTGACCAAAATAATTACCCGTCTTTTACTGACTGATCAAAATGCATGGCAAAAACAATAAAACACCAAAATTAAAAATTTGAAACAATGTCATGCTCAAATAACCTAACATGAAAAACAAAAAGATTTTTTTTATTCACTGGATGTGTTAAGCATTGTCTAATTTTGATTTGCTGAAATAACATTAAAGTCTACGGGTTTTTCATCACTAAGATGAAAAGTGGGGTCCCTTTTGATTAAATGGTCTTATGTCATGGAAAACAGTTCAAACTACAGACCCTCGCCAAAAAATGTGAATATCATGGAAAAGGTGTTAATACCAATATTGTAAGTTTTTGGAAAGGGTCTGAACATCATTAAAGTGTACTGCAAGTGTGTGAGGTGAAAAAAATGTTATCCTAACGAAGCAGTTAATGAGGTGTATTTTATTTAGAGACCTTAGAAAACCCATCTTCCAGAATATCATGAGTCAAGCCACAACGCACATCTTGCCCAGGTTTTATGCCATTTGCATTAGTATAGTAACTTAACATAAAATTCACTACCCCTCCAGAAAGCCTAGGAAGCTATTAGGGTTATTAAATGAATGCTGCTTTTTCTTACAAAAATCAGTTTTCTCTTAAATCTTTTCTTCAAACCGCTAAGGTAACCTAGGATGATGTAGCACAAAGAAGGGTGTAAGACATTTGTGATGCTACCACAAAAGCTCCTTCTGTACCATTCTATAGTCAAAATTGTGGTTGCATAATGCTCCATATCATTACAAACTATATTCAAAGTACACAATCTACAGGAAAGGTAGATGTAAAAATTCTACCACTCAGAAAATTACACAAGCATTCAATGTCTAACATGCTAAATTTACTGTAAAGACAGAAGCAACATTCTTTTTTTCTAGTCATAATAAGCAAAGATTATTTGGGAAGCAGATTCCAAATTATATTGGATAAAACTTCAGAGCTGTGTGGGAATTTGGCTACAGGAACTGCTTAAATGTGTCAAATTAAACTTTGTCATTATGAGTACACAGAGATAACTACCCCCCCCCCCCCCCCCCCCCCCCCGCAAAAAAAAAAAAAAAAGATTAAACATACAGAGTACAGGAATGCAGAACTATCAATAAAGAAAAATGCCTGATTTACCTCTGTTCTTGAGATAGTGCAAGATACGAGTGGAATAATATGTTTTACGTCTTCCAGTGAAACAAACTGGAGATCATCGTCCGTCTTCACACCAAGTTCAGCCAAATGGGTTGTAAGATTGTTGTAATCCCTTTCCTGAAGTGAAGGAAGTGCCTTTCTGATGAGATCCTCCACAGTGTCCATGTCATTTAATTTACCTTAGGAAAATGGAGTGATGCAAAGAAATTAGGTTAGTATCAAATCTTTCATACACAGGAAGGGGGTAGTAGTCAGCCAGTGCCTCCACACCAATACATAAATAAGAAGCATCTGTGTTAAGAAGGCAGTGGACACCCAGATCAACTAAGGGCACTGACTGGCATTTTTCATTGACTAAATAAACCTCTGATGAGTTTGTCAATATAAGAACAATTTTACCAAAGGTGAATCCCATGTCACTGTCCTCCACAGCTACAACCAGAGATTTCTGGTATTTGGTACCCTTATGAATGATAGCTGGTGTTACTGCTGTGGTCCCTTGAATGCGTTTTAATCTGACAGCTTCCTGAATGCCAAGGTTATATAGGAGACTATCAAACTCATCAGCTTCCTGCATTTCAAGAGTTGGTGTGAAGAGACTGCCTGCCTGAAGATAGGCCTGAAAAAGCTGGTGTCTTTCTGCCAGAGTCTTGTTAAGGTTTATGAAGTTATGAAGGTTTCTAGCGCACTGTTTGAAAAATGTATGTTTGCTTTCAAAACGCAATGTCCATAACCGGATAAGAGGACCAAAATGAAGTGTCAGTTCTGGATAGTGCATTAAGAAATGGTGTTTCGGTTTCAGTGGTTTTGCTGGAAAGAGTGAAGCTCTTGAATCAATGTACTGCTCAATGAGAACTTTTAAGTATGCCACTTGGTTTGCATGTATTTTGGGGGCCGTTATCATAGAAACTATCTCTCGTAGCTGCAGGCACAACTGCCAGATCTCATCCTGTAAAGGATTTTTAATGCGATCTCCAATGAGCAGTGGAAGTACTCTCAGCAAACACCAGTTTTGAGCAGCATTCCCTGACAACCTTTGACTGTCTGGACGCACCTCATAAGGTTTATTGTTGACATCTGTCCCAGCATACTTAAGCATACTAACATACCAGCATACTAAAAGATGATATAGTTCTGTTTAGCTGGTGGTATGTGAAGTGTTTTCCCACAGTGACAAGATGCTTTATGAACAGAACCAGATCTGTTGAAACAATTCCTTCAAAAAGGTCATGTCCCAAGCATGGTGGGAGCCCTGGATTACATACATGAAAGTGTCTCAAGTTGTTAAACACAGAGTCACATTTTACACCCTGAACATCAACTAAATGCGGGTTCTTTGAGAGTTCTTCTATCGAGTTCTGATAACTTTGTTTTGACCTTGTGAGCCCTAATGTGGTTGGAGCATTATGAAAAGTAGATCTATCGATAACGCAGTAGCGACAGAAATACTTTTACTGAAGTTTTCTGTAAAACCACCAATCACATGGGATCCAAGGTTATCTCCTGCAATTGCCAGTACGGCTCCTTGCATCATTTGACCATCTTCAAGCTCAACCCCTGTTTCTTCCAGATCCCTCAAATCTTTTACAAGAGGACTAAAACCTTCTCCTGCCCAAAAAATGTAAATCCTCCTCTTTGCAAAGCTGAACAAGTTGTATGGGATCTATAGCAGATCTGTTATGTGGAGAAATTTCAGACAGAGTCATGTAAATAGCAAGCTGTTTGGGTTTTTTCGGCCTGAACCTAGAGGATTAACAACCTCAAAAGAGTCCTGGTACAAGATAATGGACACTGAAGCCACGCATTGCTGAAAAATTGCCTTGCCTTTAAAATTCTGCCCATCTCTTACATCATTCAACAAATGTGGATCAGTTGATTTGCTTTCTTTTGCTTTGGCATATTGTGTTTTAACTGACTCATGGCTCAATAGTGCTTTAAGTGTCTCCTTTACTGGAACATATTGTAGAAAACAGGCCTTGTTTTTGGTATTTTTGCCCAGGTAAACTTGCTGAGGAGCCACATAATTAAAGTTCCTCTTGAAATATGTCTTACGGGTTTCATCAGACCTAAAAACACCCTCATTGTACAACTTAAGAAGATTGCTCTTGTGTAGACCAGTAAATACTGTATATCATCAATACTTGCATCTGAAATATTTAGTTTTCTCAGTTCTACCCTCAGTTTTGAAAAAACATGTTCCATGTTGCTGTCACTCAAGTCCTGGAATTCCTCAATTAAACTCTGGATAGTGGTGGCTGGGAGAAGCATTTTAGCTTGCATTCTCAAATAGAAGAGGGCTAGATTTGTCATAAATGTGCCTTCTACATCACTGCCATCAGCATCTTCAATGTCAAACTGAATCGGACCATCATCACTTATGTCACTGATACGATCTTCAGCAACTGAATGCTCGGCTTCTGGAACTGTTTTAACCACAGAGCCTTTGTGTTTCCTGCTAATGTGAGATGAGAAAGATAACTTAACATGGAAGTCTTTTTTGCAGTTTGGAAATGGGCAGGTAACCTTTTTCCCATCTCTTAAATGCCATTTCAAGTGGTTCACACAAGCTGAGCAAATTAGGGGAAGTATAATGGCATCCCTCAGTCTGACATATAACAATATCCTTTTCAGCAGGTACACCTTTAGGTTTATTTGACTGTGTGTGCTTCCTCTTGACATGCGATTTGAGAGAAGACAGTGTCCGAAATGTACAGTCACAGCTTGGGAAGGCGCAGCGAAATCTGAAATTAGCTAATGTCCTGTGCCTTTTGACATGGTGGTAAAACTTGGAGAGTGTTCTCAGAGATAAATTGCATTATTTGCACATGAATGTCCTTGACATATTTTTTTTCGTCTGCTGTTAAACCCTACGGCACACTTAACAAAGCCTACACTGGTTATGTATGCAAGCAACCAGATATAAAACTGTGGCAACGGCAAGTCATCTGTGTGCCATTTATTACTTCTCTTCAGCCGTTCAACCAGGTGTTTCCAATCCGCACAAGGTCCTCATTAATCAAACGAGCCCAGAAATCAGCCAACATCTGGTTGTAAAAAGGATCATACAATTGGACATGCTCCATTTGCCCTCTTGATCTACTTTCTTCTTGTCCTCTCCCCCCCCCTCAGTTTTATTATCCCCCATTCCATTGTGCTGTTTCTTTTCCGCCCCCCCCCCCCCCAAGGACCACCCCGCCAGATACGGTAAAATTCTTATGCCACGTGTGATTTCTTAAAACGTTGGTATTGGACCATATATATATATATATATAATAAAATAAATGTGAAAAGGTTTTTACATGAATAAATGAATACATGAATAAATTTGCTTTCATAAAAATGTGTTTGTGGTCTACAGTGCACCAACATGTGATCACAAGCAGTGGTGGATCCAGACTTTTATTGTTGGAGTGGCCAGGCGGAGGGGGGGGGGGGGATCTCTGGGGGGTCCACTATAAGAATGACAACTAACACAGTAACAGTACTTTCAGTCCCATGAAGTTGAAAATGCAGAAGTTGAAAATCCCATTTTAAGCTTTTTGGGCTGAGATACTGGAGGCCCCAAACTGCTTCCAAACCACGTTCCCAATCTTATTTTAGACACTAGCTACCTTATGAAGTTGGGATTTTTAAGATCGAAGAGGCAGAAGTTGAAAACCCATTTTAAGCTTTTATCGCTGAGATATTGCGATTGGGGGAACTAAGTTACGAGGTTTGACAGTCCGCCTTACCCACGCGCAGCTGAGTGTTGGGCGGAGGCCAGTTAGCGCTCTGACTGTCAGGCGGATCTGTGGACTTGAAGGCGGATCAGCCGCGGAGTCCACTGCTATCTGGGGGGGCACGGAGCTGTTCATAGTGCCTCAAGTAAAAGAGAGGCGGCCCCGGAGGAGACGACGAGTTGTCTGCGTTTCCATGACGACGGCGGGCAAGGTACGTAAGCTCACAGATTACAAACGGCGGTGGACTAGTGGTCTTGTGTTGCGCTTCGTTATCGTAGGGAACGCTACAACGTTGGTGGACGCGACTGCTCCTGTGATGCTAGCATAGCTGCTAAGAGATCGACTCTGTTCATTTTCTAACTTTGACGATCTTACATAGGACAATACCTGAGCTCAGAGTTTAAGGACCGCCATGTTTGGGAGCTGTGGTTTGATTTTGTTTTAATATGCCAAATTGTTGGATTATTGTTTTTCATGCTGTTGAGCTAAGCTAGCTAGCAACTGCTAATGTCTGCGGTCACTTGTTGCCATAGCAACAGTAAACACCACATAAGGACTAATCGGCTGTAAAGATGTTGTATCATTGTTCCGAATACGTGACTTTAGTAGAGAATGAGTTGAGTGGATGTCAGCAGCTGGTTTATCCGTCATCTGACCGTTTTTCCAGGAGAGCTTTCAGCTCTTGTCTGTCCACGTCTGTCCATGCTCGTCCTCTCGTCATGTTTATTTAGGTTTGGAGTGCGCGCTGCACCTCACCTACCCTAGATATATTGCGTTTGCATTGCGTGTAGTGTGACCACGTACATTTGGTCCTGTGTTTGGTCCGGTTAGCTTCACACTGCATACGAACCGGACCAGGATTCGCTTGCAAGCGAACCGAGACCCACGTTTTCAAGCGGACCAGAGTTCGCTTGTTTGGTCCGCACCAGAGTTCGGATGGGCTTTCACACCCGCCCAAGCGAAGCGGACTATCCGAGGAAACGAACTCTGGTCCGTTTAAAGTGGACCAAACAGCCCTGGTGTGAAAGCGACCTAAAATCCAATGTCAGGGGGTCCAGTGCCCCCCCGGGCCTCCCTGGAGCGCCGCCCCTGAATGTTTCAGGGGCAGCTTACCCTGTTATTCACAAGGGTAACTGAGTGATCAGCCGAGGCTGCGACTGTTTGCACTTATTTTACACTGATGTTTTTCTTTTCCACCCAAAGTTTACAAACATCCACACCTTTTTTGCTGCTGCTGTGGTACGAGCGCATTACCGCGGGGATGCGTTTTCAGCGAGGCTGCGCTTCTTCCCCTGGATTCAAGGGAAGGGCTGGAGGGGATGCACATTTCAACAGGCACTGATCTCGATACAAGACCGGCCCACACTTGTCACAAGTCCGACCGCGGCGCACTGACAGTTGGATGAAAAAATAACTTGCATTAGCTAAGGAGACGGTCTACTGATTGAGTAGGCTACTTATACAACTTTAGAAACGTCAGCTCAGCTGCTAGAAGATTTGGTCGAATCCTACGCTCACATCAAAATTGATGAATGCCAAATCTTGCGTAAATGGTCTTACGTACAGATTTCTGTCGTAGGCTAAGATCGTTTGATTAAATGAGGGCCATTGTGCGGATTGGAATCACCTGGTCCAGTGACTGGACAGAATTAACACCGCTTAATGAAAATTAAGATTCTTAAAATGATAAACCATTTGAGGCCAGCATATGTTAAATCATCTAGTTTATGTAGGCACACAAAACAACACCTGAGCAGGCAAATTAAATGAACGTAACAACTCACCAGTCGCAATTGGTCCGAAAGTAACTACAGTAGTAGACAAGCGTAGCCAGTTTTCTCCAGGAGGACACAGGAAATCCGGAACCGAATTTAAGCATTTCCTTTCCCTTCCTTAATTGTTGTTGTTAATCATATTTTCCCATTGCGTTTTGTTGTTGACCCCAACCTTTATAAACAGACAGACAGAAAGAAAGAGAGAAGGAAAGAAAGGCTAGAGGTGTATAATTGCCAGACAGATCGGACAAAGCATTAGAAAACACACCAACAAATTAATCCTCCCACTTAAGAGACAGTAGGCTATCACCTATGAACGTAAAAACATATTTCAAAAATATATTAAAATAGTCAAGTTTGAAAAGTTTATGATGAAAACAATGAAGGCCCTCCATGAGAGTGGGAGGTGTTATGCTCACAGGAAGAAACGAGGCAGAGGCAGTGCTCCCAAAACGAGGAATTTACATTACCCAGTCACAGGCAACGAAACGTACTCTTCTTCTCCGTTCTTCCTTTCCAACTCAAGTCGCCTGCTCTCCTTCTACTCACTCACCCCCCTAGTGACAGCAACACAACATTCCCCTCTGACTTAATATTACCTTACTCCGGACCAGTTTCAACTTATGCACACAAATTAACTAGGAACACAGCAGTAACAATAAAACCAAATTACTCACAATCCTTGAGGAACATAACAAAATCTTACTTGAACTTCTTCCAATGCACATTTAACTTTAACAGAAAATCCCCTTTTATATTGTATGCACTACTCTAAAGGGGAAGTCAGAACTTTGACATATGTTTACAATGACCAGAATTTCTTATCCTGAAGCGTTTCAACATATTCCCATCCCTTATTCTAGTTCCAGGAGGTGGATCAATCTAGTGGAAGCAACAGGAATCTGCCAGCCTGCAATTAAACCAATCTTATCCACTCCACAGAACATCTGAGGCAAATCAGCAAGCTATCTTGAAATCCTGTAAACTAGTAACCATTGTAAACTAGAAAATTACCTTTATGCATTTTCATTTCATATTGGCATTTCTTACCAGCTTACTACCTTTTCATGTATTCTGGTTCAGAGCATGGTGACAGTAGTTTGATGAAAAATTTGAAATCATCTTCAAAATCAACTATCCTCTGCCTTTCAGATGTGGCCGTATTTCAGCTGTATATTTTGTAATCAAATTCTCTCATCACTACAACAGATGACATCACTCTCTCCAAAACAGGAAAAAACTGAAATGCTCACACAAAAAAACAACAAATAGTAACATATTCTTAACACAGCAACACAGAATCTAAAAAATATTCACCTCGGATCTTGGAAGAAAATATTAATCCAGGCACAACCTATTACTTGCACTAGCATTAGCATCAGCGACCTCCTAACTAGAAAACGGAAAGAAAATGTTGAAACCATCTTCAGTGAGAAGTAGCATTCTGGCTCACTTGAAAATGAGGCCCATGTCAAAAATCCTAACTTCCCCTTTAACATTACCACTCTAAACAAGGCATATTTCAATCGCCATTTGCAGTCTTTCCCAAGACCTTCATAATCCCTCACCATCCAGGGGATTAGTCCCTCTAGAACTGCTTCTTTGAGCAGTTAGTTCTGCCTGAGGTGGTTCTGCCAAACAGGTTGCGGTTGGTGCAGTGTAACAGGTCAGTCGGGAAGCATTCCATCTCTTGTTGTCACTGAGCACATACGTGCTTGGACCAACCTGCTTTCGGATGTACATGGGGGCTGTGAATTTTGATTGGCCTTTGTGAACGTGATCTGGCCGTTTCACTCGCACCACGTCTCCACATTTAAATCCTGGTGTCTTGGCACCTCGGCGTTTGTCAGTGTATTGTTTAGATTTCCACTGACTCTTCTCCACTACTTCCTTACAGTCACACATCTTCACTTTTTCTTGAACAGGAAAAATGTCCAACTTAGTTCTCATTTTCCTTTGTGAAGTAGTTCTGATGGAGAAATCCCTGTCGTAGCATAGGCGTTGCCCTTAGTTGTGCAGGAACAGTCACTAAGTTTTCCAGCTTTTCTTCACCAGTTCTGCCGTCAAGATGCACTCTTTAAGCACTCGATTCCACCTCTCAACCGCACCATACATTGAGGGTAGTAAACACTGCTACGCAAATGATGTATTCCCCTTCTTTGAGAAACTCACAAGGTACTTGAGAGGAACTGCGGCCCGTTATCCGTGACTATGCAGCTTGATCTCCTTCCCTGCTGAAGACTGACTGGAGGAAGGTAACAACCGCTTCAGCAGTCACACTCTGAGAGAAAGCCACTTCAGGCCACTTGCTGTGGTAGTCTACCAAGGTTAACGCAAATCACAGGAAGCAGGAGCACTCTCAAACGGTCCTACAATGTCCAAACCTAATTTATCCCAGGGCTTGGCTGGCAGTTCAACAGACTGGAGAGGAGCAGGCGCTGTCTTAGCTGACTTGTCATTGCTGGCAAGTGAGGCATGAAGAAACAATGGATTCCACAAGCTTATCCATCTGAGGCCACCAGTAAAGTTCACGCAGCCTTTGCTTTGTGCGCACCACTCCCTATGACTGTCGTGAGCAGGTGAACGACTTTGGGGCGCAGCGACGCAGGGACAATGTAGCGATGTTCTCCCCTCAGAACAAGGGCATGAAACCACATCATGGCGATCAGGAAGTATGGGGCCAGTGGGGCACACATCCTTCATCATTTGGGCCATCCACCTTTATCTGGGCCCCAGAAGAGAGTCAGGGCACTTCAGAGGAGGAGCGAAGTCACTCACAGAGACGGCAGCAAGAACGTTGCAACCATTCTGGTTCATCGGCAGGAGCCTCAGTGGTTATGGGTAAGCGTGACAAACAATCTGCTGCCTGGTTTTGCAACCCAGGTCTGTACTCAACATCGTAAGTGAAGCAGAGCAGGCGAGCTGACCAACGAGCCACTCTCACACCTCACGACCAATACCTTTAGTAACCAGTAGTGTGGTCAGTGCCTGATGGTCGGTTCGTAGCGTGAAACGTTTTCCCCACAGGCAAGACCTCCACCTCTCCACACCCACACGCAGGCGAGAGCCTCCTTCTCCACTGTGGAGTATTTTCGTTCGGCAGCAGGAGGCTCCTGATGCAAAAGCTACCGTCGTTCAGCATTGTCAGGGTGTATTTAGGTCAAACACCACCAGACCATAGCCAGAGCTCTTGGTGACAAAGGGGTAGGAGGGGCAAAGATGCAAGCACTGCACTTTAAGCAGTAGTCGTTTCAGTTCACCAAAGCTTTGGCCAGCCCATCTTCCACTTAAACCACCATTCTCTTAGCAGAGCTCTCATTGTTCCACTATTTAGCAAAATTTGCATAACTACTTACCATAAATAAGACCCAGAAATATCGCAGAGGTCACGCATTGGAGCGGGGCACCCGGATGCTTAATGTGGTCTTTACTGTAGTATTCCTTCCTTAAATGACGTACCTAGGAACTTGAGACCGCCTGTCTGAAAGCGCACTTTTGCATGTTCAGCTTCAGGCCTGCTTCAGTCGGCGCTGCATGACAGCACGCAGGTTCCTGTCGTGTTCCTCCATTTAGATCCGGCAATATTACGTCGTCCAGGTAGTTGTGCACCCCATGAGACCTTGAGGACCGTTTCCATCATTTTTTAACGCTGAAGGCGCCGAGGCTAGACCATATGGAACTCGGCGGAAACGGAAAGCCCATCGTGTGTGATAAAAGCCGTCAAGTCACGGCTCTCTTCATGAAGTGGTAGTTGGTGGTATGCGGAAACCAGATCAATGGTGGAGAACACGGAAGCACCTCTCAGTTCACTTAGGAGTTCTTCCATGTGTGGGAGTGGGTGACTCTCAGCTACTATGGCTTTATTTGGTTCCCGTAGGTCAATTCACAGTCTGATCCTGCCATCTCTCCTTGTTGTGACGACTATTGGAGAGATCCACGGCGAGGCATCGATCCGCTCAATGACGTCCTCTCTCAGCAGTCGGTTCAGTTCATCAGAGACTGCTTGACGAACAGCAAATGGAAGTCGTCTCAACTTTTGACGAACTGGAGTTGCACCCTCCCCGTACTGTAACTTTATGCACAAAACCCAAACACAGCCAACTGGGTGAGGAGCAGCTGTATTGGTGTGCATTACAGGAGTGATGGTTGGTTCTTGATACCGGTGGGTTGGCAGTAGGTGGGTGGTATCCTGGGAAATGGTCCACTTCAAAGCTCGTACTAAGTCCATTCCCAAAAGAGCAGAGCTGCCTTTCACCACATAGAGGGACGCAGGTGTAGAAATGGAGTTGCTTGAAACAGTGGCTTGTAAGCACCCAACCACAGGAATTTCTCTTTCAGGTATGTGACCAGCTTAACCTTGGGCTGGGAGAGAGCGCACTCAGAGAAATGTCTGTTGTATATAGTGTCTGGGATGATGGACACAGCGGATCCGGTATCCACTAACATCTCACAGCATGCAGCATGGCCTAGGCACTTCAATATGAACTTTACAATGTATCCTTCAGCTGAGTCGCCTTAACTACGATTCATAAGCACCACTACTTCAGGTAAAACCTTTCTGACGTGCTTTGCTGCGACACACTTTAGAAAAATGTCCCTTCTTACCACTTTTACACTTCACTTTCTCTACTTCGATGCTTACCAGGTTCAGAAAACCACATCTTAACATTGTGCTTGATTTCCCTTGAGTAGTCCGTGTGGGGTACCGGCGGCGCTTCTGGTCTCTGCCTACGTGGTTTCTGCTGCTGTGCGACTGCATGCACTGCTAGCTCCAAACACTGAGGAGGAATAACGCGTGCTCCACCTGCAAGCTAATTAATTGCAGTGTCCAAGGTTAACGATGGCTCTAGCAACAGTCTTTCTCGCACAGCAGGCGCGAAGCCTTCTCGACGAGCTGATCACGAAGCATCTCATTTTCCATCGTTTCATAAGCGCACGTAGTTGCTAGGTCTCTATGGGCCGTCACATACTGAGTGACCGTTTCATCTGCTCGCTGGGCTCTCTTCAAACTGTGACGAGCTACCACTTATTTATTTTCGTTTAAGTGGGTTTCTAGCGCCGTCATAGCATCATCATATGAAGTACCTTATCTTAAGGGTGTAAAACAGCCGTTGTCCTTCCGTTCCAAGGGCGTGTATGGGAGAGCACGTTTTCTGGCATCCGGCCAGGAGTTGCCCGTAGCATGTATGGCTAGAAGTAATTCTCAACATTTTCCCCATTGACAAAAGGAACACCGGTGCTCCACTGCAGGGCAAAATTTGCAGGCATGGGTACAGCAGACATCGTCGCCAATTTTATGCTCACAGGAAGAAACGAGGCAGAGGCAGTGCTCCCAATAACAGAATTTTACTAGTTACTCCATCATACAGGCAACGTAAACGTACTCTTCTTCTCCTTCTTCCTTTCCAACTCAAGTCGCCTGCTCTCCTTCTGACTCACTACGCCCCCTATGACAGCAACACAACAGGAGGGAATGTTTGTTTTTAATTAATTAAAAATTAGTAATTAACTCAGTGGCAGATAAATAACAATATGCTGTTAAAATGGCAAGTATTTTTTTTTTTATCTCTTTAGCTAATATACAGTACAAAAAGCCATTACTCTTAATAGCCTAATACTCCTACCATTTAACTTTAGAAATTTTAAAATGATAAAAGAAAATAGGTACTAACCTTTGGTATATTTTCCAGACTTTGATCAGTTTTCTTTGAGAACCACAGAACCATGGTGAGAACATGAAAAAAAAATCTCTTTTGCTATTGGTCAGTTCTTTCCGAGTGCTGGAACTACTGTATTTTGGTTTACAGTACAGGGCGATTACAGTAGTGGCTGACGATTTTCCCACAATCCTATGCAGCTTACAGTAGTGTACTGTATGAACATTTCACAGTATTTTACTGTTGATAATACAGGAAAATACTGCCCACATTACAGAAATCCCTAACAGTGTGTGCAACCACATCTTCAGCGAAATAGTCCACCACCGAGTGGAAGCGCAGCATCTTGGCTGGGGTTATAACCTGAAAAGGCCGAGTTTTACATCCCCTAGGAATGTTCCAGAAGCAGGGAGCCAGATGAGTTAGTTTCTGGGTGAGACATTCCTTCACGAGGGCTTGACTACGAGTGAGGTGGGCCGAGCTGCGGGGTACAAAATTGGGGTCGATGATCTTAAGAGTGGAGGGGTCAGTAGGTTTCTGCTTAGGAGCTGTCCAGGGTGCGGGGGTAGCCCTGAGGGTCGATACATCTAGTTGCTGAGCCAACACCTTGGGTCGGTTAGGGGCTGGAGTGGTAGCCTGAGACCGGTGGATTTGGCCATCTTGGCAGGAAAGGTTGTAATAGCCCCAAAATTACCCAAATCGGGGGAAATACCCGAGACATGAGAGGTTGCGATAAGGGGCATCGTATACTATTTCTGGCACACAGTGGCCCCCTTTAAGCCCAACTAATGGTCTGCAACCCCAGGTACAGTACCAATGGGGGCCCTCGTCTTTAGTCAGAATAGTGGAGTTGAGCACGCTCATCCACTGCTGCCAGTCCTGTGTCCGCACCTTTTCCCACTCCGAGATCAGGTGTGAGTAGCACTCTAGTGCTGTTGTCCCATGTCAGCTGCATCATCCAGTACTCTGCATTTGAGTAGGTCTGGGTGAAGGGCTTGGTTGTGGCGTAGCGGACCTTGACATGGGTTAAGGTCCACGGGCCGAGGCCATAATAATACAGTATGGCTAGAATCGCGCCGGAGCCTCCGAACGCGATCAGTATTTTTAACACAAAATATAGCCACTCCCTAGGGCAATTCCTGGGACATCTTCTTGGCTTTCGTAGGGTGGCTAAGTTTTTGTAGACCTCACCGTCTTTGTTGATGTGGGGGAGGAGGAGAGCGGTAGTTTGGTGGGTAGTATATGGGCTGGAGGGGGAGCGGTGGTAAGCTAGGACGAGGATCCATGTGGGTTAGGCGAATCTATCACCCCGGTTCCAGCGATGACTTCGTGCTTCTGGGTTGGCTGGGTCCGTGTGGGGAGGCTGAATTGGGAAAGGTGCGTCTCCGATAATGACAAGCACAGGGGGTGGTACTCGGTGCGCTCCGTGTGGTTGTCTGGTTGTCTCTGGGCCAACCCTTCCTTTAAGCAAGTGGAGGAGGAAGGGGGAAGGGGTAGCTACACAGTTCCAAGTCCAACCCCCTCCATGCGTAGGACCAGACAGCATAATGACGTTGGGTGGATTCTCTCACTGGTGCCTGCAGCAGGTTTTCGGCCCTAAACATGAACGTATCAGGGCTAATTAGGTTGTGTAGGCTGTCAAGGAACTCCTCGCCACTATCCTCTGCCAGTACCAAGTTCTCATATAAGGGCTGGTCGTATTGGGTCTCCACCATCCGAACCTAATACGGTTGGGTTTGAAACCTAGAGTCGGTGGATCGGAAGTGCTTTTTACCCGGGCCACCGCATGCTCGTCCCCTTAAGCATCCAGGCTGTTAGTGAAATAAAAGAGGTTAGTGAGCCGTCCTGAGTCGCTCCCGGTGCGCGTGGTGGGAATTAAGGGCAGGTTTGGATCCCACATTACTTCCTCGATCAATTTCTTCCAGGTTGTGAGCTCCCAGGGGCCAACCCATCCCTTGGCTTCAGCCTGCTCTTTCTCATGCCTGGGGAGCTGTTCGAGACCCTCTTCATATCCAGGGTGCCCCGGGTCCCTAAACACTCGTAGCACCTGGGACACTTGGAGGGCAGCCAAAGGGGGTCGGAGCACCGGGGTTCCTCCGGGTGCGTAAGGCCAGTTGACAGCCAAGGCGTAGTGCAGAGAGGATGGCCAATCCTCCATGACTGTTTTTATCCCGTGTCTTCTCCTGGGGGGTGCTGGGGTACTCAGTAAGCGGGCGGATACACCAGGCTGTGCGTCAGCTACAGCTGAGGTCAGAGCTCCCGCATCGGCAGTGGGTGCTGAAGGCTCTGCTGTGGGGGATCCCCAGGCGTCCATCTTCTTTAGGGACATTAGGGGGTCGATGAATCGTTTTACCTCCCATCCATGAGCGCTGCTCAAGGTAAGCATCTTTCCTGCTGAGGATGCCTCCAGGCAGGGGTCACAGCGGCGGAGGGTTTCTCCGCCCCAGAGGCAAAGGCAGACTCCGGATGGGCTGCGTGATTCTCTGAAGTCCCCTTGATGTTGGACCTCCAGTCTGGGCAAAAAATATAATCTACACATTCCACAAATGTAGGCATCCAATACCTTCACAGGCTTAAACTCCATCTTCTGGAATTCTCTCAAATTCCCTGTGGTCTTTACTGGCTTGGCCTCTCCAGGCCCTTGCCACAGCACTGTCAGGGTGCTGGGTGAGGAACAGACTGCGCATGCATTGAAGATCTTTTCCCAGCGCAGCGGCTCTGGTTCCGGTGATATATATATCCTTTTCTCGCATACTCCAACATTTTAAGAGCTCTTCCTGCATAGAGCTCAGTAGGTGTTCGTCTCAACACTACCACCCCATGAATCCGCGCCACTCGGATGAAGGGAGGTAGGTCAGGCTTGCTTGTGGTCATCGTGGCGGGTCCCTGGTTCGGTTAAGCTAAAAAGCTGGCTTGAGCTGCTCCACTCCTTGGATTCCTTTCTGCTTTAGTCTCACTGTGTTCTCGTCTAGTATTTCTTCCACAATGTCAGTTAGGTCGTACCTCGCCTTTACTGGTGCTTGGTCTCGAGCCTTAAGCCACACCTTCTGACCCACGGAGAATGACGGGCTCTTAGGGCTGCAGTCTGGTTTTGCTCCTGAGTCCCGCCCTAGTTCCTGTGTCACAAATGGGCGTTGGTTCAGCTCCTGTGAGGGGGCTGGCCTGCCCGCTCGAATGCGGTCATTTAGCACACGCCCTATTTCCAGGGTCCTCAGGCTCCAGTCCTTGGTGTTAGCATTCTTCCCGATCCAAGCTTTTACTAATCCTATGGCTCGCTCCCCCCCCCCCCCCCCCCCCCCCCCCCCCCCCCCCCCCCCCCCCCCCCCCCCCCCCCCCCCCCCCCCCCCCCCCCCCCCCACAACTCCATTGCCTTGGGGGGTGTACGGTGGGGAATAAATCCTCATTACCCCATTCTCTTGACACCACCGGTCCACTTGGGAGTTACAAAAGTGAGTCCCGTTATCCGTTCTTAGTTCCTTGGGTACTCCAGCGGTGCTGCAGACCTGGTCCAGCATGCTCACAACACTGGTTCCATTAGCTGCACGCACAGGTTTAACGATTACAAATCCTGACATTGAGTCTACTAGTACAAGCAGGTATTTCTCACCCTTTTTTCCTGTGATGCCGAGGGGTCCAGCTACGTCCATGCACACAGATCCCCAGGGCACAGTGCTTTTAATTGTCAATCCATCCACTCGCTGCCTGCGGCGTCCAGCTTTGAAACGCCCACATGTCTCACACTCTTTCAGCCTTTTCAGCGTATCAGCCGGTGGGGAATCCAAAGGTGCTGCTCCTCCAGCTTTTTCCGAGTTGCCCAAGCTCCAGCGTGGCCCAGCTCCTCATGCAGGGCCTGGATCACTTTAGGGGCCAACTCCTCTGGGACTACCTTTCCTTTAGGTCAGTCCTTTAATTCCTCGAGCCCAATGAAAACAACTTTCCTTTGTTGCACAAACCGATCCACTTCGTCATTCCCTTCCCAATGGGCACCTTTTCTGGAATGAGCCTTTTGGTGTGTGACCATCAGGTCCATATTCATCCTCAATTCTGCTATTTTCTTCCACTCCCCGTGGTGAATAACAGGTTTCCCTTTTGCATTCTCATAGCCATTTTCCTCCCAAATGGCTAGATCCTCTTTTAGCGCCTGTGCGCAGTACTGGCTGTCTGTTATAACAGCAGCTTGTTTTATTTTCCTCTTTTCGAGCTCAATGAGCCCCTCCAGGACTGCTGTGACTTCTCCGGTTTGTGCACTACCGGGTACCTTACCTTTCCGTCTGCATATTTCTTTTCCTTTCTGCAGCAGGATAAAGCCCCAATAGGCAAACTGGTCTGTTCCTTTTTTAGATCCATCCGTATACAGAATCCATTCTCTGTCTTGAGTTTCAGGTTCCTGGGGCTTCACAGCCTTTTTCTTTGTTGGTGAGGCGGGCCCGATCTCCAGATCGGGGTCGAGGAGAATGTCCTCCCATCTCGCCCATCTGATATTTGTAGCTTTAGTACTGTCAACTGTCTCCTTCTTCAGGTAGCGGTGCACTAAGCTTTGTGTGATGACTCGAATGCCCTGTCCTTGAGCTAGTTCTTTCAGTGAACCCCAATATCGCGCTATCACAGCCAGTTCTTTCTCTTCTGGAATGAATTTCTTTTCTACTGATGTAAGAGTGTAGCTCCACAGAGTTACTAGTCCTCCATTCTCGTTTCTCACTTTCACCATGGTGTTATCATCTTCACAGCATATTTCAGCAATTAAGCGGCTGGTTAGGCTGCGGGGTTCCAGCCTGACGGCTTCTTTTATGGCACTTACTAGGGCTTCGAGGTTTCCTTGGTCTGTAGCTGTCCATGTCCATGGGCTGCTGTTTCCTTGCTTGAGACAGGCGTACAGAGGTCTGGCATGCCGCTGGTAATGAGGCACATGATCTCTGACATAGTTGCACAGTCCGTGTCAAGTTATCTGGGGATTTTACAAAAAGTCTGCCCAAACCTGAAAAAGGCCTTGACCAACTGCAGGTTAGGATGTATCAACTCAGACAACAACTTCTTGATTTTCCTCTGTTTACTTCTTCACACATCCGTCAAGTTGCCAGACAGTCATAAGTTGAATGTCAGGTTGAAAACCTTTACAATACAAAACAAAAGAAAATATAATAATTACTTCCCTTTATCTTTCCACATAAAGTACAGAAATACTTCAAGACAAAAGCATAAGCAGCAATACTGACATAAGCCTGCATAAATTTCACATGCTGCTGCACTAGCAGGCTACCTTAAAAAAAAAAAAAAAAAAAAAAATCAAGCAAGATTAGCTTAATTATAATTCTGCAACATTTTCAGCAATAAACCTGTTAACCACTAGTAAACATGAACATAAACAATCATCCCACCAGTGGCTTCCCTGAAGATGGCCAGTACTTTCTGCTGTCCCCTTTCTTCAGTCTTTTCCCCAACTCCAGACACCTTAGTTCTCTCACAGCATGTGCTCACAGCTTTTCTGCACGTTCTCTGTCGCTTTACTGCAGGTGAGAACCTTGGGGAGTCAACTTCCTCTTTCACAATAAGAGCTTCGGTTTCCCTTGTAACACAATAAGAGTCCTTATCCCTCAGTAACTGACAGCACACCTCCCACTTGAGCTCCTGGTTGAAAACCCAAGGAGGTCACACAATGCTGGCTGATGCTGCTGAATCACCACTTTGTTGCTCCTCCACTGGCACCAAGACAACAAGGCGCCTGACATCTCTGTGGAGAATCGTGGCAGGGATCTTCATGGTGGTCTTTCTGCCAGCCTTGACAGCTCTTCTCCCATTATCCTCACTGGTTGGTTTCCTGATTGTGACGGGATAGCAAGGGAAAATCTTGACTTGGACGTCTCTAACAATTCCTTTCTTATCAGGATTTACACTGATTACCCTTGCCAACTTAAACTGACCCCTTACGGCATTCTGGTCGGCTAGCCAAACAACATCTCCGACGGCAACATTTCTCTCCCTCGTGTGCCACTTGCTCCGCACAAAGAGGTTTGGGCCTGCCAATTGACACCACTTCTCCCAAAACTTGTTTACCTCTGACTGGATGATTCTCAGCCTCTTGTAGGGGTAGCCCTCGAACTGGAAGTGTCCTGGGTCTCTTCTTGAGCAGGCACGCCCCAGCAGGAGCGAGTAAGAAGTGATATACTCCACACAGTCTTCCTGGCTTTGGGTCCTAGCATCTATAGGCCTCTCGTTAGCCAGGTTGGCTGCCATATACATGAAAGTCTGAAATTCTCCCCATGTGAAGACACCATCCCCGCCTAAGTTCTGTAGGGCTCTTTTTACGGTTCGGACGGCTGCCTCAGCTGCTCCGTTTCTGTGAGGGGAATCTGCTGGGTGAATCTTCCAGGACCATGTTGTGCCATGCTTTGCAGCCTCTTCCTCCAATTCTGATCCTTTCAGGTGCTCCAAGAACTTGTAGAGATCTCCAAGAGCAGGTCTGGCCCCTACAAAATTTGTGCCTGGGTCAGACCACACCTGACTGGGGTGTCCTCTCAGTGATGTAAACCTCTGATAGGCGAGTAGAAATCCCTCTGATGACATGTCACTGACAATGTCAGCATGGATAGCTCTGGATGCCATGCAACTGAACACTATTCCCCAGACTTTAAGACTCACTCTCTTTTTCACCTCATCTCTCACTTCATAGGGTCCAAATAGGTCCATGGTGGTAAATTCGAATGGTGCTGCTGGTCCTACCCGCTCTGGCGGCAAGTCACTCATTATCTGTTTGCATAGTTTTGCCTTTGCTTTTCTGCAGGTGACACAGCTGTCTATAACCTTTTTGGCTACTCTCCTCCCTTTGACAACCCACGCTTTTCTCCTCATCCTCAGAAGTGTTCCTGCTAAACCATCATGATTCACAGCATGAGCCTCTCGAGCCAGTAAAGTAGAAATCCACGCTCTATGTGGGAGAATGGGCACAGCTACTTTGTCTTCACTGAAGACTTGGATCCTTCCTCCACAAACTATAAGTCCATCCTTTTCTTTGAATGTCACTAATCGGTTGAGGGTGGTATCAGGGAATGTAACTCCTACTTGGGCTGCAAGGCAGAGGATCCTGAAGGCATAATTCCGGTCTCCACCATTAAGTACGGATGCTTTCGGCTCTTCATTTGAGGAAGATGCCTCCCACTTTGCGGGCTTTGCAGCATGACACCTAAGGCCCATCCACTTGTCAGCAGCCCGCCTCACCCAAGCAACAACTCCAACCAGCCTGGAAAGACTGCTGAACCGCTCCACGTCAAGCAGGTTTTTGACAGCTGAACCAGCGGGTGTGGTTCTCCCAAGTGGCTCATCTTGTCTCAGCTCTCGGTCAGCGTGAGATGTTTCTGAGCAGGGACTGGATTGAGGCAGGTCAGCAATGCTACCAACTTCAGGTTTTTCAGACTTTGACTGGGCTCTGGTTAGCACTGCTGAAAATGTCTTCCTCTGCATTCTACTGATGTTGTCTTTGGCATCAGAAACAACTTCTCCAGCAGACTTTATTGGCCATTCAGACAATGGCCATTTCAGAAATTCTGGTCCACTCTGCCAAGCCCCTTGAAGATCTTTCAAGTTAGCTCCTCTTGAAATAATGTCTGCGATATTCATGTTACCTGGTATCCACCACCAGTCTTCAACAGGTCCAACCTTTTGGATCTCCCCTATCTTGTTGGCAAAGAACGTTCGGTAACCATAGCTGTCTCGCTGAATGGCTCCCAGTACTGTTTGGCTATCAAGTAGGTGGAACCAACGGTCTATCCTCATCTGGCCATATTTCTCCAGAAACTTCCAGAAACTTCCTGAGCCTTGCTGCGAAGACTGCCCCACAAACCTCAGCTTTGACAGCATCCCCTTTTTGGTCTAGTGGTGTCAGTTTGGCCTTGGACTCAACTAGTCGGACCTCTATGCCTTGGACTGATTCCCACCTGAGGTACAAGATGGCTCCGTAGGATTTGTCACTCCCATCAGAGAAAGTGATAGCCCAAGGGTTTCCTTTCCAGCCTGGTGGTGTGAGGCTCCTGTGAAACTTGATTTGTCCCAGCTGTGCATATTCTTGGAACAGCTTGATAGCCTCTTCCCGGAGACCCTCAGAGAGTGGTTTGTCCCAGGTGCTTTGGGTCATATTTCCACATCCCGATTCCTGAAAAGCCTTCCTGACAAGAATAGCCCCTTTTTGTTTGATTGGGCTGACTAGTCCAATGGGATCATAGAGCCCCGCTACCTGGCTTAATAGCTCTCGCCTTGTTAAGGGGTCAGGTGTGTTTGTTCTTACCTCCTCTGGTAAGAGGTTCTGGCCTGTTCTCATCTTCCCTCGCTTTCTCGAGAAGTTAACCGAAGTCATCATGTAGAGCTTGTCTTCCTCAACCAGATATCCAATGCCTAAGGCCTTGTTATCCTCATCTCTCATCTGATTAGGCAGAACAAATTATTTGTCCACTCCAGATGCAGTGCTTGCTGTGAGAGTTGATGCTTCATCTTGTCTCCTCCCACTTTGCCCTGACTGGACCCATGGCTTCAAGAAAAATCCACCTGCCTCTAGGATTTCTCCAACTTCCTTAGTTATTTCATCCAGCCGGCATGCATCATTGTGGGACGTCAAGATGTCATCCACGTAACTGTCCTCCTCCAGTACTCTTCTTGCCTCATGTAGATGAGAAAACCTGGGGAGTCTTGCAGTTTCTCTCATAGCCACTTGTGCTATGCATCCAGCAGGTTTGTCACCTATATTAACCCTCGTGATGACATACTCCTTGATGTCCTCATCCTGCCTGTCCCTCCAGAGGAATCTGTGCAAATGCATCTCGCGCTCTTCCAACCACACAGAGTTGTACATTTTCTTGATGTCTCCTAAGGCAGCATGCACTCCTCTCCTTAACCTCAGCAGGACGGCTCTGATGGGGTTCAGGACATCTGGTCCTTTGGACAGCAAATCATTCATGCTCACTCCCTTGAACTGCTGACTACTGTTCCAGACAAGGCGCACTGGAGTAGAGACTGAATGGGGGTTTGGTGCTACAAGATGGCTCACATACCAAACTGGTCCTTTCCAGTCATCAATCATCTTCTTTGTGAGTTGCCTCGCAGCTTTCCGCTCAACCATCTCATGGACTTGAGCTGTGTATGCAGCAAGCCACTTAGATTCTTTTACAAGCCGCTTCTCGGTTCTTAAGAAGGTTGCCTCAACCCCACTTCTGTTGTTAGGAAGGCAAGCTGGATCCATCACCCAGGGGTACTTTGCGTCCCAGTGTGGAGACCTGCTGTGTTCATCCGCCATGACATGTGTGAGGCCATTCTTTATGATTTCGAGCTCCCGTTCTTCTGCTAGTGTCATCTCCTTTCCCCCAGGCTGGCAGTTCCCACAGCGACATCCACCACACTTTGGGTCACAGGCTGCTCCAATGCTGTCCCACCTCCACCACTCAAGAAAGTCTCAGTGAGTTGCAGCTGTGTGTTTGGCTTCAGCCATGGTGTTCTGCAAGTGCGCTGTCTTCTTCTTGAAGGGGAACCCAGCAGGAATCTCCTCATAATTGGCAGCCGCGGTTCTCATTGAACGAGCAAAGTGAGTCTTTGATTTGTGTGCGGCCACATTAACTTGCTCAAACAGGTCAGGGTGAGCCCCGCCTACCATTTTTCCAAGCGGACTCTCCCACAGGACAAGATCCCCCACAACTTTTACTCTCTGTGGGGCAAGTCTCCCTTCTCTGTGACTTATGAGCAACTCAATCTCCTCAGGTCTCCTTAACTCCTCAACATTAACTTCTGGGAAAAATCTCTTCAACTGTTCAGGTCTGACTGCTTGATGGACTTCTGCAATCTCCGTCAGGCCATAACAGATGAGCTCCTGAGCCCTTTCAGTTCCTGTGGAGGTTTTGACTCTGACTCTAAGGAGATATCTTTTTGTGGCTACTTTGGTGGTCATTCCACCCACTCCGTGCACGACGAGTGTAATCTTTTCACTCCTGAGGTTCAACCTGTGAGCAGCTTTATGAGTAATGTAATTGGTGTCAGATGCTAGATCCACCAGGGTTCCAATCTTTTGTCCTGCATTTGCTGTGACTTCATTTAATTTAATTTTATTTCATTTATATAGCACATATATCTACATCCAGCTGGATGCCCAAAGTGCTTTACACAGCAGGACATCAAAAAAACATGGCTAAACATGGCTAAAAACATATAACTTAAAAAGAGAAGAATTAATAAGACAATAATAAGAGAGAAAAAAGATTAAGAAGGAAAAGCCTGCGCCAAAAGATGGGATCTGAGCATGGTTTTAAAAGACGTAATGGACTGCGTTGACCTGAGTTGGAGGGGGAGTGCGTTCCAGAGGCGCGGGGCAGCTACAGAGAAAGCCCTAGCACCCCTGGAATTGCACCTGTGCCTTGGTACCTCCAGAAGGGATAAGGAGGAAGACCTAAGAGATCTGGTAGGGACGTGGCGGGACAATAACTCAGAGAGGTAACTGGGAGCAGAACCGTGCAACGCTTTAAAGGTCAACAACAAGATTTTGAACTGAACCCTGTAGCAAACAGGGAGCCAGTGAAGACCGGCTAGGACGGGGGAGATGTGCTCATAGCGTCGAGAGCCGGAGAGAAGACGGGCTGCAGCATTCTGAACAGCCTGAAGACGCTGTAGGGAGGATTTACTGAGGCCGGCAAAGAGCGAGTTGCAATAATCGAGACGTGAAAAAATCAGGAGCTGAACAAGTTTCTTAAGGTTGTAACTGGGAACGTATGATTTTATCTTTGCAAGCATCCTCAAGTGAAAAAAGGAGTTTCTAACAACTATGTTTATGTGTTTGTCGAACTTTAACGAGTCATCCACAGTGATTCCAAGGCTCTTCACATAAGAACGTTTAGAAGAAGCCAGGGGACCAAGGTCAGCTGTGGTGGAGACAAGAACAGAGGGGGGGCCAAAAAAGATAATCTCAGTTTTGTCCTGATTAAGATGTAAAAAGTTAATGGCCAACCATGCACGCAACTCCTTGAGGCAGTTTAGCAGTCGGGTGACAGAGCCATCGCCAGTATGTATGGGGAGGTAAACCTGAATATCATCGGCATAGCAATGATACGATATGTCATATTTCTGGAATATCTGACTTATGGGAAGTAGATAGAGTGAAAACAGAAGAGGACCAAGGATTGAACCTTGAGGAACCCCGCAGTCAAGAGCAGACTGGGTGGAGGTGAATTGTCCTAACTGAACTATGAATGATCTGTGTGTTAAATATGACCGGAACCAGTTTAGCACAGTACCCTTGAGACCCACCTGGTGTTCAAGGCGAGATATCAGAATATGATGGTCCACAGTATCAAAAGCGGCTGTAAGATCTAATAAAATCAGAGCCGCTGATCTTCCTACGTTGAGGGTCAAATAAATGTCGTTGAAAATTTTTAGAAGAGCTGTTTCAGTGCTGTGAGCCTGTTTAAAGCCGGATTGGAGTTTGTCTGTAATTTTGTGTAATGTTAAAAAGTCTTGGAGTTGTATTGACACTGCTTTCTCCAAGATCTTTGAGATGAAGGGTAATTTGGAGATGGGCCTGTAGTTAGAAAGAACAGTCGGATCCAAGTTTGGTTTCTTCAGTAACGGTTGCACCACTGTCTGTTTAAAGAAAGCTGGGAAACAGCCAGAGTGCAAACACAAATTTATGAGAGTGAGTAGGAATGGTCCTAAAGATGAGAAAACGCTCCGAAGGAAAAGAGGGGGAAGGCAATCAGTAGGGGATGGGGATGGTTTTATCCCAAAGACTAGCCTTTTAAGCTGAGGTAGGGAGATGGGGTCAAAGTGATCAAAGACTTTGACACACGGTTCAACGGGAAACGAGATCGCAGGGGGGAGGTAGAGGGGGGGGACCTAATGGAGGCGATCTTTTCAGTGAAAAAATTCAGAAAATTCTCGCACAGAATTTCAGAGGGCGAAAAGGGGGGGCGGTTGGGGGGGTGAGACTAAGCGGTTTAAGGTTGTGAAGAGAAAACTGGGCTTACTTCTATTATTGGAGATTAAGGGCCCGATTTACGAAAGGTTTGCGCTTGTTAAAACAGGCGCTATCTTCATTACGCACGCAATAATCCGCCAGAGCTGATTTACAAAGCAGGGCAAAAGGAGGTTTGCGCCTGTCAAGGGGCAAAATAGCGCCGCTGTCCATTTTGCGCATCTGCTGCAGATGAATATGCAAACTGGGCGTTTCTGCCAGAAGGCGCAAAATATTGGGAGGAGACTATGCAAAACCTCAGTTTAACACGCGCAATGTGATCTATCAACTGTTCAAAGGAATGCGGGGGCAAAAGATTGCGTGTAATTTAGCACGTCTGAAAAGCAGGTATAACTGGCAGCTTTACGCACTGATGGCTGAAAGAATGCTGCACACAGGACTGCAGACATCGGGTCAGAATCATTTTTCATAATGTGTTCAGGCGACACGTCAAGTTTTCATTATTTAATTAAATAACAATCAACATCACTGTTAAACATGGGTTAATTCTAGACATGAACCAGAACATCTGCAGCTGCAGCATCATGCTAGTTAAAGCTGACATTATTTATGTATTTTTATTTTCTTTTACTTTTTGCCAATGGCATATTTTTCAATTAAAATCATCTCCTGCTCCTCCACACGCAGCGACTGATGCTGTTCTGAGGTTGCTGTCCTGCGTGAAGTTGGCCCCCACCCCACAAAAAACTCAGTGAAAATAACCAGTAACGTCGCACAAACTAATGATACTATTTTTTTACTGAGTTTTGCATGGGGTGGGGGGCAATTACGCAGGTCCAGCGCCTGGCATTGTGCCAAAGAGCGCGCAGTCTGTGCGTAATATCAGATCATCTTCAACAGCGTGTCCTTATCCATGTCCTTAAACTGGCCTCTTCTTACGATCCACAGGGAAACCTGCTGCATTATTTTTAATTATAGTTATTATGAAGAGTTCATTTGCAAAAACAGACAAACGCCACTGTGGAAAAACGGAGTTAACTGCTTTTGTTGCTGTTGGGTACAAACACCATATCTCCATTTTACATCATTAAAACCCTCTACTTCACGTGAGCTTGATTTTCTGAAAATATTCAAAAAGTAAATGAAGAGTTTATGTGCAAAAGCAGTTAACTCCGTTTTTTCTAAATGGCGTTTGTCTTTTTTTTTTTGCAAATGAACTCTTCATATTTATCTTATATTCTGTTTTTTATTTGCCTCATTATATCTCTGAAACTAACATCTCTCTGTCAGGATGAATTTCATTTTGCGTTTACCACATGCTCTTCTGAACTTTCCGTGGCGCAGGGAGAGCGCACGCTAAATCCTCATTTAAATCCTGCTGTTTGCGCCTGTTACAGATTGCGCGTGTAATCTTTGTAGATCACCCGCAAACGCTAAAATGACAGCGCACGCTATTTTTTTTGCGAGGCAAAGACATTAGACTCGCAATTTGGAGTCTTTGTAAATCAGGCCCTAAGTGGGAGAAATACGCTGATTTAGCATCTCTCACTGCAGTCTGATAGCTGTCAAGACACTCTCTCAAATAATACAAAGAAACATGAAGTCTGTCTTTTTTCCGTTTGCGTTCCGCTTGCCTGCAAGAGCGGCGGAGCGCACGGGTGGACTCATTCAGCCATGGCTGAAGGAAAGGTTTCTGGCGCCTAAGGGAAAGTGGGGCAACAAAATCTAAAATTTCCGTACAAGTGTCATTAAAAGAAGTCACTTGAAAGTCAGCGTCAGCATCAGAGACTGGTTGAGAGAATAAAGGACAGTCTCTTAATGCTAAACTAAACCGTAACGGTGCAAGCGGGTTAAATACCTGACGAGGAACCAGAGGAAGAACGGTTTTAGGAACTACAGAAGAGAGGGACAAGGCAAAATGCACTGGCCAATGGTCAGAGAAGCCTGCATTAGAAATATCATGAAGAGAAACATCTAGACCATGAGACATAACAAGATCCAGAGTGTGACCCTTATCATGTGTCGGACCAGAGACAATCTGTGACAAGTTAAAAGCTTCAATAACATTTAAAAAATCTTGAGACATGGGTTTAGACACACAGCAAACATGAATGTTAAAATCACCAAGCATTAAATATTTATCAGAAATCAGAGCCAGACTGCTCACCAAATCTGAAAAGTCATTAATAAAATCATTGTTAAGTTTAGGGGGCCGATAAACGATGGCGCATAATACTGAAACTGGCAGCTGAAGTTCAAGCAGCTGCAGTTCGAAAGAAGAATGGGCTCTGGAGGGGAGTTTTTTGCAGGAAAACCTGGATTTCCAGATAGTCGCAATGCCGCCGCCCCTGCCTGAGTGGCGGGGGGTGCTGTAATACGAACAGTCAGGCGGAAGAAGCTCTGAGAACGGTAAGGACTCACCCGGTCATAGCCACGTTTCTGTGATGAACATGAAGTCCAGGTGACTTCTCAGGGCCGGCTGTGCCAACAGGCAACATAGGCAACCGCCTGGGGCGCCATCCCCTGGACGGGGCGCAAAAAATGCAGAATTTAAAAAAAAAAAAAAAAAAAAAAGTTAATTACGAAAGTTAATTAAAGTTATGTAGCCTTTATATTATGGAATAGACTATACATACTGTAGCTACTCGAAATTTCTCTCCAAAAGACATCAAAATAAAACCTCAAATCAGATCTGGCTGCATGATCAGCTCCTACTGACACTTGCTTTCACCGTGAAAGGTGACGTAGGCGTACATGACGTAGTTACTGTGGAGGAACGGAGGTCGTGTTGTGTTTCAACTTTTCAATGATTGAATGACGCAAAGAACATCTTTCCAAAAGAGCATCTTTCCAAAAGTGAAGGAAGGAGGAGGAAGAAAAACGGCCGTAAGCAGAGGTATGTGGACTGAGGCTGAGCTGGTCGCCCGGTGTGGGAAAGAGAGAGGGAGAGGGGGGTGGGGCATCTCACGTCGCGGTTTATAATGACAGACGTCAACAACTTATCAAAACGCTGAGAATCGTGGCAGAGTGAAGAAAAGAGTTCTCAGTTAGAAGTATGTACTTTCCCCAACATTAAAGCTTGTTTAGCTCGTCATGTGTTGGAGGCTAGCTAAGCTAACACGAAGCAGTACCATGCTGCTGCTGCAGCTGCTGTGAGAGACGTTCAATTTCATATTGTAGTACAGTAATGCTCACAGCTGCTGATAACTGATGCTGTTTAACAGGCTACTGGAGGCCATTAAGTTTTAGTCTGTGTGCTGCAGCTACCAGTTGTCCTCTAGCTTCCAGTGCAGGTAAATCTGCATCTGTCCACATTCACTGAAAGTCCTGCAGATGCCTCTAGAACAGGTCTGCAACCTGGACAATCCAAAGACATTTTTCAGACTCAATCCAGTGATAAAAGTTGTTTAGAGCTGCCATTTTTTCATGTCCTTTTGAAAAAAGGCTGCTTATAATTATAATGATAATTATTATTATTATTTTTATATATATATATAAATACTTACTGTATAAAACATTCTGTAATTTTAAGAACTCAGGTTTATTTTTACATTTAGATTTTTAAAAAAGAACTTGCAGAAAGAGGATAGATACATTTTCTTCAAACAGATTTTCTACCGTGGGACTCAACTGTATAAAAAATCTATATAAATAAAAATGTGGATATTTGTTGGATATAATGTGAAATGGGAAAACCCCTCATTTTCAAGCTAATTACAAGAGAGATAGGATTTAAAACATATTACAGGGACCTTTAGTGTCATTACGTTGTGGAAATGAGAAAAAAAAAGCCAAAATCTATTATTAAAAACATTGTGTATATACATGGGTATTTATTAGTTGGTTGTTTTAGTCAAAGTTATTGAGAGCCATTGTGGAAGGTCCAAAGAGCCACTTGCAGCTGTGGAGCTGCAGGTTGGAGACACCTGCTCAGAAGCTGCTGCAGAGGTCGAGTTATTAGTTGATTTTATTATTAAATTATTGCTGAAGGTTTCAGTTAATCTTAATTACTAATAACAGTATAGAGCATAGATAAGGTTTATGTATACAATATCTACATGAAAGAAGGACACAGACTGGATGCAGGTGTAACTGTGGATGTTGTCTGAGTCCAGCTACCATCAGCAGCTGCTGACTTTAGTCATTATTATTATTATTATTATTATTATTAGTCATTATTGCAGCAGCAGTCGTGTTTCAGTGAGACCAAATCCAGACACATGTGGATGTAATCCTACCAGAGAATCACAACTCTGCAACAATATGCACATCAGACACATGCAGCTCATCCTGCTCTGTTCATCTAGAACAGGGGGGTCCAGAGGGGGTCCTTGAGGGCCGCTGTCACTTTTTCTCTGCTTCAACACACCTGACTGATACTGAATGGATCCAACAGCCTATGAAGTTCTTGGTAATTGGAGTCAGGTGTGTTGGAGCCAGAACGCATAGAAAACCTGCAGGATTGTGGCCCTCGAGGACCAGAACTGGACACCCCTGATCAGGAATCATTAACGCCAGGACAGGGGGGCACCAAACTATAACCTCGCCTGGGGCACCAAAGTGGCCAGAGCCGGCCCTGTGACTTCTAACAACATCATTATAACAGGAAGTTCTCTCAGCCCACTCTCATTCAGGAGACTAACCTGAGACTCAGCCATGTGTTCTACTTTGGATGAGTTGTTAGTGAAAGCCTTCCTGCACCTTTCTGCCATCTCCGGAGAAAGTTCACTTAAGAGCTGCTCCTGTTCCTCAGTTAGGCCCTTTCTGCTTCTCCCATCACTTTGTGGTTTCTCTAAGTCACACTTCTTGCCATTTCCCTTTGGGCAGAGAAAGAAGTGGTGACCTGGGGAGTCTCTTTTACAGTCCCTGTTTCTGCACAGGTAGGTGTCTTTACAGCCATCATCATTCTTATGGCACCCCAAGCACCTTGTGCAAGCACCAATCCGCTTCACAGCAGCTTCTTTTTCTGCCAGCTTCAAACCTTTAAATTTTTTACAGAAGAAAATCCTGCCCTTGTGTTTCTCATCTCCACACACAGGGCAGCCTTCGCCTGCATCCTCCTTTGTGGCTCGTGTCGATGCATATTTTTTGTTGAATCTTCTGTCTGTCTTCTCCATCTTGTCAGACTTATCCATAGCTTTTAGGTGGTCTAGTCTTTCAAAGATTGCTTCCTGTTTTTTCAGGAAGGTTAGGAGCTCATCAAAGTGGTTGTCCTGGGTGACACCATTACTGGGATCCACCATGAATACAAGCCAGTCTTTCTTCACAAACTCTGGAAGCTTGCTTTCAATGCATTTTACAATTAGAGAGTTTTTAATTGCACCGGTGTTGCCCAGATCTGTGAGGTCGGTGAGAGCTTTCTCTATTGTCTGAATTAAGTCTACCACTTTTCTTGGCTGGTTTCCTTTAACAGGTGGGGCTTGTTCCAGTTCTTCAACAATCTCAGGAGCAATTGTGTTTTTATTTCCATATCTGTTTTCCAGCACTCTGAAGAAGTCATCAGCGGTTTTGTAAGACGATAGTCTGAGGTCTTTAACAATCTTCTCATCTACACTGTCAAGAAGCTGGATCTTTTTTACCTCTAATGAACCTGTTGGCTCACCTTGCTTTTGCAAACTTTGCCAATCCGTCCTCCAGCGGTGGAATTCCCTCCTGCAACCACTAAATGTGGGTAGTTGAGTTGGCTTGAGCTTCACGACTGGTGCTACCAGCCCTGCTACTTGTGGTTTCACATCTGCAACATGCGTTTCTCCAGCAGCTCTCCGTGCTCTGGCAAACTCAGCCTTCCTCATCTCGAGGTCAATGTAGGCTCCTCTCAAATCCTTGCTTCGCTTTCTAAAATCACTTTCCTCTGATGACAAGATCCATAACTCCCAGGCTGACAGTGTTTTAGAAGCCTCCTTGATTAACTTGTCCACTAAAGTAAGGTGGACTTCATAGACTTCACAGTTACTGCTCTCAACAGGAACTGAGTATGTGTGCTGACAGGCTCTTTCTGCTTCTTCAAAAGCAGCCTCCAGTTCATCTTGTCCATACCTGGTCCAGAGGTTGGTTTGAACAATAGATTTAACCTCATCAAATCTTTGTTCGCAATCATCTGTGACTTTCTTGAGGTTTGCATCTTCCTCTTCATCCAACACGATCTCTTCACCATCTTTTGACTGAGCTTCAAGCTCTGCCTCCAGCCCAGCTCTATAGTCATCATTGGCTTCGATTACTTTCCGTGCATCAGCAGAGAGCTTAGAGAATTCTTCTCTGAGATCCTGATTCCACTAGGGTGCCCGCTCTTCTACTAAGATAATTTGCCTGCTTGGTGAAACAGCTTTTAGCAGCTGTACGTTCGTTCTTTAGCTGATCCAGCGGTTTGCCAAGAGCTTTAACTGCCATCCTGGTCTGCTAGATTATTCGTTTGATAATTTCAAACAAGGTGTCTCTTAAATACTCACAACTACAGCAACTCTTCAACTTGACCTGCTAAAGCCTTTAATCTTCCTGTTCAGATGTTGTATTTGCTGCAGTTCAGTCATCTGCCGACAAACAAGCTTCAGCTGGCACAGTGTGGTTTTGAACTGTCAAGTTATCTGGGGATTTTACAAAAAGTCTGCCCAAACTTTTTTCAAGTTTGGGCAGACTTTTTGTAAAATCCCCAGATAACTTGACAGTCCGAGTACTCTCTGCAAGTCATTCAGCGTTGCCGGTGGCTCAATTAGTCTTAGTTTTTCCAGATATCCCTCGGATCGTCCCAGGTCGGTGGACCCCTGGAATCCTAGGTAGGTTACCTGGTGCTGTCCAAACTGACACTTCTTCAGGTTAAGTTTTAGGCCTGCTGTTGTCAATCGTGTAACTTCTGCTGCCAAATGGTTCAGGTGTTGAGTTTCATCATCATCAGCCAGAAATACATCATCTATGTACACGGTCACATCCAGTCCCTGGAGTATGTCTAGGACCGCGGCTTGGAACACATTTGGGGAATTTCCGTAGCCCTGGGGAAGGCGACACCACGCGAGGGACGTCCCGCGGTGTAAGGTCTTCAGGGTTCCTTGTGGGTTAATGAGGCTAGCCCTGTTGGCGATAGTTCTACGGTTCAGGGCCTTGAAATTAATCACTGGCCTCCAGCCTCCTCCGGCGGATTCCGGCTTCTTCACTGCCTGGATAGGGCTGTTGGTGATAGGATTCGGTTCTTCTCTCACAATGTTTAGAGCTGTCAGTTCTTTTACTATCAGATCCATTTCTGCAACTGCTTCGGGGTTTAGGGGGTACTGTCGGACAGGCGGGTGTACTCCTCCTTCGATGGTATGCACATATTTGGAGCCTCAATCTCCGCAGTCATTCTTGAATCTTGCTACTGAAGCATTGGTTAGGATCTTCTTCAGCTCTTGTTTCCCCATTTCGGAGAAATCACTTTCGTGTAACTTTTGTTCAGTTACAGCGGGGATATCCACAGGTTTATACCAGCCTTCCGTGACTGGCTTTGCTGGGGGATTTCCAATCCGTACCAGGCGGGTTTTTAGTTGTTTCAATCTTTTCTTCCATACTTTTCCTTTAACTCTTGGGTCCTTTAATTGTTCCATATCTCTTACTGTGATCAAATTGTTGGGTCCTAGGATCCAAATAATGTTTTTCCTTACTCCAAACGGCATCCTTTCTACTTTTCCGCTTGCCATTTGGACCTTGAGGTGTCCAATTACTTTAAGGGTTTCACGGGTCATCGACACCTCGGCTCCTGTATCCACAAGATAGGGGGTTCCATCCACTAATGTGTAGATTTCATCTCCTACCCAGTATGCGGATTCCAGGATGACCTGTCTCCCTGTGGCCATTATTGTTGCGGGGCTGGCTGAGGCTCACGCCGGTGGGCCTCTCAAGCCTTCTGTAAGGCGTCTTTCTGCTCAGGGGTGAGTCTGTTGAACTCTTCCCTGGAAATCCAGTTGCTTGGGGGAGGACGAGGCTGAGGAGGTCTCGTGGCTCGGGGAGGTCCTTGATTTCCTCCTCTGGGCAGTTCTCTGGGCCCCGAAGGGGGGTCAGGGGCGCGGCTCTGTTGTTGGGGAGGCCGCGGAGGCGCAGGCTGCGGGGGTTTCCGAGCGGCCTCCTGTAGTCTCTTTTTGGCGTGATAATCCTGCTTCAGGTCCCACTTACGGATAGTCCTCATCATTTCTCCTTCTTCCTCTTCCTCACACATGGTGGCAAACCAATCTTCAGCCACCCGTCCTTTAGTCAACTTCCTCAGCACCTCCACATGATTCTCTCTCTTCACCTTCTCTTTCAACCAGTGCCAAACACTCTCAAGGGATACACTCTCATCCAGGGATTTTCTTCCCAAATTGATAAACTGTTCTTCCTCGTTGCGGCCCCCTCGTCCTCTGACGATTCTCTCGTACTGTTCCTGGGCCGTGCCGGTGGCATCCAGCGGGTGGCCGACAGCTGCTAGCAGCCAGGTCTTTTTTACGGCTTCATTTTCTCCCACCAGTGCATTCACGATAGGCCAGGTCTGCTTTAGGTACTCCACTAAATTCTCTCCATTCTGTCTCTTCCTTACGAACGTACCTACAGACTTGAACTCTTCCGTAGTGGCCACGAAGGAGGGTGCAGGTCGGGGTCTAGTTCGGTCAGGCGGATTACTTGGCCCCGGACCGGGGGCTGCAGGTTCTCCGGTCTCTTGGTCCATGTTCTCGGATCTGTCTGGTATTTCTGGGGACCCGAATGGTCTTCTTCTTTCGGGGGTTTGGGGTCTCCGGGTCTGCTGTTCCTCATCACTGGAGAGGACCTCTGCTTCCCTCCGGAGAGCCAGCTTAGCTGCATCCACAGCGGCTTTCTTCATTCGTTTCAGTAACACATCGTGAGCTATGGCTAGATATCCTGTCCTAAAATTAGCAGTGAGATTGGTAGCCACTACTAACACGCGATATGATGGCATCATAGTGACGTTGGCCCACTCGCTGTGCGGTGCTGATACTTCCAGGGTCAGGTAATCATCCAACTGCTCTGTCCATGATTGGGGGAGCTCGTACACCGTCTGGTCCACTTCAGGGATATGTGTGGTACGGTTGCCTTTAGCTGTTATGGGTCCGTACTGGTGGGTCCGGGCCAAGGCACGACTGGGTGTGTAAATATCGAATACTTCTGTCCTCTTTTTTTTCTCCTCTCCTACTCCCTCGAGTTAGGGCTACTGGCTCTATTTGCTCCCCATGTGAGGAGAGTGAAGAGTTAGCTCTGGACAGTTCAGGGTCTCTTTCTACTGCAGCTCTCTCTGTTCTTTCCAAGTCCTCCGTCATTACACCCATCTTGGCGTATCCACCGCTCCTGCTGGGACTTCTAGCTCCCCCTCCACTCCCCATCACTCTGTAGGGGCTGAGTTGGATTAAGGGCTTTGCGGCTCTAGTGTCTCCCGGGGGATGGAGCTCGCTACGGATGATTATCGGGTGCACGTCGCTCACCCTGGCTCCTGGTGTTCGAATTGGGCTTGGGCTAACATGACTCCTGTTTTGCACTACCTGCTGGGGCTCCAGGTTTAATCCAAGTCCCGTGGGGTCTCGTTCATCATCAGACCAGGTGTCATCAGCTACGGGTGGCCATTCGGTATGGGCCTGCATACGAAGCAGGGCTGCGTGATCTGGGACGTCATTCCTTTGTTGCCCCGGGCTTAAGGAGATCAGGGGTCCTGGTTCTTCCATTCTTGGCTCGATTTGGGAGCTGCCTTGCGCCTCTGCTGCCCTTCCCAGCCACTCAGTGTACCTGGCGTCCGAGAGGTAATCTCCGGGTTCAGGACCCAGGTGCCTGGTCTTCGCCTGGCTCTTCTTAGGCCTAGCTTCCTGGGACCGTTCTGGGTTGGAATTTCCTAGGGCAGCTATGTGGAAAGGAGTTAAAGCCACAGTCCCAGGTGGAGGCTGGGCGGCTCCTGGTAGGGCAGGCTTAGGTTCCCCGCTGGCTCCTGAAGCCTTAAGGGCTCGTTCCATCCTTTCCGCTTGCTGCTGCAAACTGGTAACCCAAACTTTTTGGTCAATGGATCCTTCTGCCTTTTTTTTTTTTTTTTGTTATACTTGTATGATCCCCGAGAGGAAATTAGGGCTCTGCATTTCACCCATCTCTGTACTGAGTATCAGAGAGCAGTGGGCTGCTACTTAAAGCGCCCGGGGAGCAGTTGGAGGGTTAAGCACCTTGCTCAGGGGTCCACAGTGTTTAACCTAGGAGTCGTGTCAGGGACTCAAACCCGGGTCCTCCGCACCAAAGCCCACAACGCTACCACTAGGCCACCCACTGCCCCACTTTTGTACATCATGATGGTATCGTATGGCCGCTGTTACGGCGATTTCAGCGTCACGCCAGGAGTACGTACCACTCTTCAGTCCATCTGCACCGATGACGATTCTTCTGAATTCATGGGCTTCTGCTGCTCGAAAGCCCTCAACTAGTCCTGCTAGCAGGAGTCTGGTGTACTGTGGCACACCCATTTCCGGGTCATACATGGGGAATGGGATCAAGATGAACGCATGACAAAAGCGGTCACCGGTCAGGAACACTTCTGGCTTGGTCACACCTGGTGGCTGGAGCAACTTCTGTCTGGTTCGCTCTCGGGACCTGTTTTTTAATTCCTTCCCGTGTCGAGCAGCCACGAGGGTTCTGTATCCTTTCTTGCGAGGCATAAGCAGGGGATCCGTGAGCATGAGCATGGCATGCGTGTTTACTGCCCAGGGGTCTCTGCTCCACGTCCAATAACTTAGGTGTGGCTCTAGCTTGATCTCGCGGGTCTCAACTGGAAGGGCCTCCAGTCGTGGCAGTTCAGTCTTCTTAGGTCTGGGTTCACTCCCTCCGTCAGCTCTGGTCAGTTCGGCCATTTCGTGTGCAATTTCAAGAGCTGTTCGAAGTCCCTGGGTGGTCCCAAACCGTGAGCCTTCTTCGACGAGGCTTGGGGTCTTGAGTGCCACGCCCGTCGCCCATCAGCTCCGGGGTTCTGTTTCCTGTGGTCAGTGCCTCCGGCACCTGTTCTTCGTCTGTGTCATATTCTAGTTTCCTGGCCGGGTCGGCCTTGTCTTCTTCTTCTTGCTCCAAGTCTAAAAACCGGGGCAGGGGCCCGTAGCCTGGAGAGTCTGCGTTCCATGCAGCCCTCAGAGGTCCTGTCCAGGCTGCAGCTCTGACTTTGCTGTCGATTAACTTAGGTTCACATCCGGTGTTTTTCCCTAACATCTTAATTATGGGACTAACAAGCCCCTGGATGGCGTATGGAGTCAACTGCTTTACCGTGCGTCTCCACCATATGACCCACATCATCAGGAATTGTTTCGAACTTGAGGGGAGGGAATAAACTAATATCCACCTGCAGCCGGTTGAGGGGTCCTTCTTTTCAGAGAGGATCATATCTCCTGCGCGGAGCTCGAGCAAAGCCCCCATGACCACACCCGGGCGGCTCCACAGGCTCTGCCACCGGTCAATTCTCTCTTCTGTCCAATTGTGTATCCCTCCAACCAGGGGCAGTACCATCACAGGGATCTTGGATGACCCTGGTTGGGAAGGTTCTTCCTGGTCTGACTGAGACTCTTCCTCGCTTCCCCCTTCGTCTGCGACTGATACAACACAGCTGGCTTGACTTCCTTCTTCTGCGGCTTCGGTGGCCCCGGGGTCCTCTGTTCCACCGGGCGGTGGTGCCGGATGACCCTTCCACATTTTCTCCTGTCTTGTACCCCACTTCATAGGTTTGATGTTTGAGTCGTGGAGTGCTGCAATAAGCCCTGCTCTTGGAGCCAGTGCTGCTATCAGCGCATCATAGTTGGGGCATGGACTGATTAGGAAAGTTAATTTATAATCCCCTAGGTCGATTAGGGTTCTCCTCATCCACTCTATCCAGGGGTTCAGTCCCACTGCGGGTCCTTTAGGAGACTGTATAACCCAGGGGTCGGCAACCCGCGGCTCCGGAGCCGCATGCGGCTCTTTAGTCCCTCTGTTGCGGCTCCCTGGCATTGGAAAATGAATTAATGACTATTCTACTAAAGTGCATTGTATTTTGGTTGGTTCACTTTAATAATGTGATTCTAAAAGACCAAGACAAATGTCCCCTTGAGAGACAATAAAGTTTCTTATCTTATTCTAAATTTGAGGATTATGATGATCCCTCTGAGGGATTCATGTACAGTTGCGCACTTTTCCCGAGTTCTCCGAGCACTGCAAATGCAGCACATGAAACAAAATCCAACTCAACTATTAAAATAAAGACATAATTTATATTTTACCATTTTGCAAAGCAGCCCATTGAGTGTCAGGTGCAACAAGCAGGTAACTGCAGTGAAACGACGAGTAACTGTCCAGCATGATGATGCGTCTCACAAACCTTTACGCAGCCAATCAGTGTTAATAACTGCACTTCATGCTCACGTGCCGCTATTGTGCAGCATAGCATGATACAGCCCTATTGAATCAGCAATCACGGAATTAAACATTAAAAACGGAATTAATTACAAACAAAGAATATCACTGAGTGTGGACGTGCCGCGGAGCACTGAACTTTCCTCCTGGCGCACTATCCCACGAACGTCTCACAGCGGAGCGTCTCTGTTGCGCTGTTGCTGCAGTTCTGGCATTTAAAGTGAATAATAAACGAGCAAAAGCTTATTTATCCACTCCGACCCTGTCATGCTGCGCTTTGATCACTTCTCCAGCAGGTAGGCCGACGATAGAGAAGAAAAGTGTCTGATGCACTGAGCATGTTCAGCGCTGCGTGGGCAGATTCATTTGTTTTCACTGCTGACCAGATTATTTTGCGTAGCTATGTTCATATTTTGTGAAACAGTAATTTCATTTTTCGGGTAGCTTACTGCACGCGCCAGTAAAAGGATGACGGCGCAGACAGGACAGCGTGTTTGGTTTGCTGCTGGTAGATGATTAGAGCTGCGTCTTTTTCCATCCTACATAAATACAACTAAAATAGATTTAAAAAAAAAAAAAAAAAAGTGTCCTTCAACCCGACGTCTTTTCTTTTTTTTAGTTTAAAATGTTTTTTTTGCTGGATGCAGAAATGTGATTTCGTTTTCTCGTTTTTATGTTAATTGCAACACATTTAACGTTAAAGTTTTATTTAATCATCAATGTTAAAAGTCAGTCGATGCTCCAGTGTTTTCTTTATTGTAGGAAACGGGTCTAAATGGCTGTTTGGCTGAAACAGGTTGCCGACCGGCGTATTTAAGACTTTTACATTTTTGCGTCTCCAGACAGATTTGTTTTTCGGTCTTTTTGGTCCAATATGGCTCTTTGAACATTTTGGGTTGCCGACCCCTGGTATAACCACTAGCCAGATGCCGGACTTCTCCATCCTGTCAGAAAATGCAGGGACCCAGGGTCCCCCCTGAAGACACGTATGGGCTCGTTCTGCCGAGTCCCAGGTATCAATCCACCTCTTCCTTACTCTACTGGACCAGTCCATATATGAGGTTCCATATGGTATGATGCCAACGGGGACCCTGGTTTTCCCCTCTACATTCGGTAGGATTACCGGTGCTGCTTCTCCCCTAAGAGTCCCAGGTGGGTGGGCAGAGGGTCCCGGCCCCTCTGCTTCTTCAGGGTGAGTTATGTTCCCCGGCATCGTTGTTAGGTCGGGGTCTGGGTTTTGTTGAGGGTCTTGCAGGATCTCCTGCCGGGGACCACTCGGCTCGGTCAGGTTGTTTAGGAGGGGTCCTTGGACCCCCTCCAGTTGTTCAATTTGGCTCTGTTCTTCTGGGGTTGCCATGGTTAGGGTTCACTCTTTAGTGGTGGTTACTCTGGGTCTCAAGTTGCTGCTGCGTCCAAAGCCCTCCCTTTGGCCTGTCGGGCGGGGATGGAGGCCCAGCTGTGGTTGTTCAGCTCAGTTGGTGGGGGATCCTTGAGGGACCTCTCCACTTCACCTTAACCGACCTAAGCTTGTCGTTCTGTGGCCTATTCTTAGGTGACACAGTTCAGCGGGACCTTTCAACCAGGTCCCCTGCTAATCAGGGTCAGTCCCAGCCAACATTGAATGTGGGGCCCATATGGGTTTTAATTATGGCTGTATATATGGGACCCAAGTGGGATTGTCCACGGTTTCCATGGTGGCCCCAACTGTGTTTTCCCATGTGGGTTTCCACATATGGGGCCCTTGTAACTTAAACTAGGAGATCTGCAAATTTGCCCAGTTCAAGCCCATGCCTACAGGCTATATGGGAAAACACAGGTGGGACCACCATGGAAACCGTGGACAAACCCACTTGGGTCCCGTATATACAGCGAAAATTTAACCCATATGGGCCCCACATGGAAATGCTGGCTGGGGTGATGGGGCAACTTACCCCACACTGTACTGCGGACAGTGCGAATCCTTGCGGGCCACTCCCTGCAGCACCGTCGGCCCCAACCAATATCCAGGGGTGCGGCTGCCCAGGGAGTGTCAGACCCACACGTCCAGTTGGTGTGAACCCCTGTGGTGTACCCCAGCAAGCTGCAACCTTCGAGAAATAATCCACGGTCCAGCTCCTCTGGGCGTACGGGGTACCACACGTACCAAAAACCCAATAAAAACCTTTACGGTGTGCACCCAATGGCAGACACACCCAACCGAACCGCAGGTCCCGTAACACTCCTGGGTGCGGTAGCTGAGGGTGTTGGGTTGGCACACCGCCCAAAAATCAGGGTTCAGTCCTTTAAAATCCCAGGGCGTCGGTCGAGCCCTACGTTGGGCGCCATGTCTGAAAACCCTCGATCCATGGATGGCATAAATCGGGAAAACCAGCTCTCCAGTAACGGGTTTAGCCGCTAAAAGTCCCCAAGGGTTATTAACCTCAGTGGGTTTGACTCCTGAAGCTGAGCTAAGCTGGTGACGGGGACAATTCGTCCGGACAACTAACTGCCTTAATTCGATATGGTCTGCCCTTTACAGCTGCGAGTCTCTCACGGGCGAACAACCTCTATCCCGGACCCCCTCTTCAGCTACCTTATCTCATCAACAGCTTGTCCCCTAAACGTTTTCCGAGCACTTGTTCAGATCCGGAATATTTAACATCCAGGAAGGTACAGGATGTCAGGACATGTTAATTTGGCTAGAACCAACCTGTTAGGACCATTGAAGTTGTTAAAAATAGGCAGGAAACTACCTAGACCACTTTACTTCCCTCAATGAGGGTAGCAACCATCGAACTGTGAAAACGTGAAATAATCACTAATTATTCTTCATGCAGGTTAAATTTATTGAAGCATTTTAGCAGGGGGTAAAAAGGTATAAACAGCTTAAAATCAACAAGAGTACAATCAGGTAACAATTTATAAATCCCAGAATAAATGAAATAATCATCTGTCTCCAACACCTTAATTTAATCGAGGGATCCGATTCTGTGAAATGGTCAAAAATGGGATAACTAAAATTAAATCCGGCAATAGAAAGTCCAATAATCAGAGAAAATCCAACGATTCCCAAATTAAACAGAATAATCTCATCATAATCCAACATCCTAACTTCTCCATTCTGTGTAAAATGTCTCACAAATTAATCCTAATTATCTCTCAGTCTACCTTTAAATGTTGAAAGTCCTTTGGAAACTCAAAGTTGATAACCTGTTAAAAATTTAGGAGAGTGGTCCAAAGTCCAGAATCCGGGGCCCCGGATCGTACCTCAAATCCACTTGTGTGCCCCAGTGACAGTTATTCTGGACCCCCCGTCCTGAGGGTCCAAACTGCCACTGTTAGAAGCACAAGGCCAATGCTATCAGTCCAGAAGCTGAAATCCTTTTCAGTTGAAAGTTGGCTGAGATTACGTCCAGATCTGGTGTTAAAAGTCCAACTGAAAAATAAGCCTTCTGTCCGATTCCTTCAGATGGTGAGGACGCATCCAGCCTCCTCAGATCCACAGAGACGTAATGCTGTAATCGCACTTTAGAGGGATCTTTTATCACCTTGGTTGAAGGGTGATCACAAGGCCCGGTCTGGTCCGTTTGATTGGCTTGAACAAATGATTTTTCCAGAACGATGATCTAATGTCATGTTGTTTACTGCCAAAAGTTAGGGAGTTTCCAAGTTCCTCTTTCTTTGGTGCTGCAGAGATCTAGGGAGTGTCCAAGTTCCTCTTTTTGCTGGTTACCTCAGTGTTTTAACCGACTCAAACTGGTTTTTAGCTGTTGTTTTCAAATCTGACCTCGGGTTATGCTGAGAGCTCAGTCACTCTGACTTTTATATTCTTCTTACATTTCAGACCATTGATTACATTCATCACACATCATTCGTCATTATTTCAATCATATTTCTATGATCTGCTTCAATACTCTCCTTGTACTAACTCATTCGCAGGGCGGAGATGGGAACTTGAAACCAGCTCTCCCTGTGTTTAGCAGTCTCCTTCATTCTGACTTTACATATTGTCAGCAACCCTTGATTAACAATCAACAATTACATGTTTTTACTCATTTGTTATACAGTATTGTTGTACACAACGATATATGTAATACATTTCTGTGATTTATAACTCATTTTCTTATGCTTCATCTGCCATCAAAGTCTCTGCTGGCCTGTAGGTAAATCTGACCTGGGGTTATGCTGGGTGGGGACTGGCTCCTGTAGACCTCAGATTTGAGCTCCGTTGACAATGCTCATTAATACACATTTTTACATGGGGTGCACGAGCTTTCCATCCCCACTGTAGTAACATTCTGACCTACATACACACCTCAAAAAAAGCTTTTCTTCACTTCACCATAATTTTGGACATCTGTTGTCCAAAGGGTCCCAAGTAGCAACCCCCCCCCCCCCCTCCCGTTTATGTTTTTTTTACATTTTGGAAAAGATATTTTACATTCTTAAACAAGATCTTGCAATAAAAGAAAACCATCAGCTGTATACAGTAGAGCTGGGTCAAATCACACTGACACTATTATATTATTAAGATCTTAAAAAGGAACCCCAGTTACATTTCAAAATTCACATAACACCTTTATTGTTAAGGCAATACGGCATAACTGTGTGTTAGTTCGTGACACATTGTCTTCATTAATCCATGGAGCTTCGATGCTGAAGTTTGACCAGTAGATGTCACTTTATTTTGGTGTGTTTGAAAACCTGATGAGGACAATTGCTTCAGGATGATTAAGTGGTTTAGAAAGCTTCACTTTCCCCATCACTATTTCGCAGAACTACCAAGTTAAACCATGACATTTTTAAGTTTTTGCAATGAGTCAAAGTGGCAAGGATATTTTGTTCCACTTTGTACCTGCAAGGCCTAAAATGAAATGGCAATAAACTCTTGAACTTGAACTTCTTCACTTTACACAGTTACAAACATTCTTTGCCATTTTTCCTTTTGTCATTTGCCTTTGCCTCGTCATTCCTTCTAATTTTTACAACATAATCATTCTCATAGAAAGTATTGATGCAGGATATGTATTTCTCAAATGGCTGTATTTTAAAATTTGCTAAAAACCTGCTGAATGTGCCAAATGCAGAAATGACGAAGCCCAAAGGATGAGGGACCAAGTTAAAGAACTGCTGGAGGAAGTCACCTGAATTTAAACAAGCTTTCATCTGTTTGATCTGCAGAGGTAGGGTTTCCATTCTGCATGTTGGTCGGCTTAAAATCTCAGTATCAAACGTGTTGGAGTTTTTGTCTGGAACTGATATCTTTAAAGGTGCCATGACATCAAATTTCACTTTTCTGGGGTTTTCGGTGTATAATATGATCTATTGTGCACTGATGAGGCCATGTGAATGTCCAGAGTGAGAAACAAAGTTCCTGTTTATGGTCTGTCAGCTTTGTCTCTCTGCTCAGAGACAGTTGAATCAGACAGCAGGCTATCATTCTACGTAGTTCTATCATTCTACGTAATTTAATTGCTCCAATAAGAGCACACTATCAAGTAAACAGCGCCCCCCGCCCCTCTCTCTCCTAACGGTTTATGCACCGTCCGCTCCCCCCTCCCCTCCCTGTCTGATTCAGCTTCGTGTATGGAGCTAGTAGTAACTTCTCTGCAGTCAGGTCTGGGTTTTCAAACAAATGGATTTAAAAGCAAACTTCTGCAGCAACACTGAGGGAGGCGACCACAACCTTGTCATTACCTGTAAGTTTATTTATTTTCTAAATGCTGTCTTGTCTGATAAACGTAGCTCACTATCTGAACTGCCCATGTTGCTAGCAGTTAGCCTTTAGCAAACTCCGACCGCAGCTTGACCTAGATTCTCCAAATAAGGTCATAGCCAAATAAGGTGTAGCCAATCAAAATGAAGTCAACGTGGTCTCCGGGTAAAGCTCCATATCATCACCGGACCCAACTGTATTACTGAGGAAGTGAGGTCTGGCGTTTCAAAACAATACTCCGCTGTAAAAAATGCCGTTTTTTTCTTTGGAGTATTTACATATAAAGTAATGCCAACAACATAAACTAGTTTTTAACTCTTATGTCATCACTCCTTTAAATGTAGGAAAAAAGAACTGAAAACACACAAGCATACAGTACAAAGGCTTTTATGTGTTAGGCTACATTCATGTCAGATGAGTCTTTTTTTAAGTCAAACTACACCCCCTGCTTTTACAGTAACTCCACCCACTGCCAAAATTTTTTGAATTTCAAAACTTGGGAGAAGGAGTGAGAGGTGAGGGTGGAAACGGGGAAGATGATGTGATTAGCAGATGGAGGGTGGGGGGGTCGTCTATATGCCTACAGAAATTTCTGAATGGCAGTCAGTCAGCGATGCAGTGACCGCTACAAAGATGGAAACAACACTGTTCACAAACTACTTTCACCACAGAATGGCCCTTAAAAGACCCCATCTACACCCCATGGTGGTGAAGACCAAGGTGGGGGGGAACCCCATTAGTTTAGGGGGGGGCAGGTTATGATGGTTAAACACTCCAAACCAACGAGGCGCGTAAAGACATCATGTGTGGCTGGAAACCAAGAAGAGCAGAAAGAGACGGCGAGGATTTACGAGGCAGACGCCAAAGTTTCCAACACGGCTGAAAACAGTCGCTCACCGACGGCGTTGCTGTTGGGAATTTTTCTCAATGAACTTTATTGTTTTGTGAAGGAGACCAACACCCCCCCCCCCTGCCTTCCTTTCGCGGTTACGCCATTTCCATGAAGCACAAACCCGTCGAGGTTTCAAACCTTTCCACCTGGGAACCCGGTTTCAGAGATGATCAGTTTCAGGAGGCTGATTCCTGCTTTCGTGAGGATGATCGGGCACATTTCTGACATTTTGGGCGTTTTTGCTGCAATTTGGCACCATGTGGACGGCCTCTAAGTTTGCAGACCTGAGACTGCCCAGCCATCTGCAATCCTTCACATCACCAGATGAGGACTTGCAGCCCCCCCCAACACACACACCCCCACACACACACACACACAAAGAAGAGCATAAGCGGTTTTCATCACAATTTCATTTACAGCTCAGTAGAAACATTTCGGGGTGCACTACCCCTTAAAGATGCATAGCTTGAAAGAAAACTATCCTCATCCAGACTTCTTGGGATGAATGTTTTATGTTTACCTGTTCTTTTTTCCAGCTACAATGAGTAGACCGATGTTTTCATCCTGCTGTCGGAGTCTGGTGGGGTGTGCCGAACGGAGGAATAACTGCAATCTGCCTGAAGTGCAGGGATGAGCTTCCCACTTACACTGAAGTTGCAGGACTCTGCTGCGCTTGACTGCCTGCGGGCACTTCAGTAACTGCTGATGTATTTCAAGATCCATCCCCCACCCTCCACCCCCCCTCCAACCCCCCACCCCCAAACAATGATCATTTTAATGATCACAGTAGCAACTCAGGAAAAAAATCTAGTTTTACGATGTTATGTTAATGTTCTCCACAATTAAAAAGTTTCTTTTTCTCTTTTTAAAATCTAGCTGTTGGTAGTTTTTTTTCTCCAAGGATCTGGTCTAACTTCTGTTTTATCCCTATAATAGTATTTATGGGGTGAAAGACTACAGGTACTATAGTAAACATATTCTAACAGATGACCACCAATAGCAAAAAGTTGTATACCTGAGGTTTATTTTATAAAGTACTTGAGTATAAGTATACAAAGGACCATGTACTAGTAGTATACTAAATAGATACTTACTGTAACATTATAAGATTGTTAAAATATACTGTATACATAGTATAATATAGTTTATAAGGTAATTTAATTTGACAAAAGTACATTTCAAGTATACAATAGCACTCATCTGTATGTAGCTAATATGCTTGCTATATAATATAAATATTTACCAAGAATCAAACTTTGACAGAAAAAGAAAAGTTATATTAAAATGCAAGTGTTACTATTAAAGTGTAATACTGTGAGATATATATATAATATTCTAAGACTATTTCTGTGGACTTAGAATTGTCTTTACATTTTTAAGGATAAGTCAAGTATTCTTCACTATAATATTCTCAATTATATAAAATGTAAAACAGTAAGCTGCAAGTATATCGCTCAGTTTTATTATAGAATAAGTATAGGCTACTTATAGTACACAAAAAGAAACTACTTTTTGATTAAAGTATTGGTCCATGATAAACATGGGCAACAGTGATTACCACCCTGGGGTCTGAGCCCCCTCAAGGCGGGACCCAAAGCTTTGACAATTGAAATTAGGGTCGTGTTCATACAGAGATGAGATGTATCAGGCTAAATTTAAAAACACTTTGGTTTGGTTACATCATGGTTTTGTTTAAGGAATCTGCCAGAATGCATGAAGAAACTGGCAACTGAAAGCTTCAAACCAAGCATGGTTTCAGCAAAGGGGGTCAAGGGTCGGTAGTCGCATGAAGGGGGTCCTCTGAGAGAATACTTTAGGAACCATTGGGCTACAAGACATAAAACAATGAACAATGAGTGGACTATTTTTAAGAGGTAAAAATGGTTGGCAAAAGGTCAGGAAACATTGTGTGCCAGATAGTACAAAGTATGATGTAATTAAACAGCTCATAAGGACATCGGCAGGGCTCAGAAAGTCTCATTTGAACGCTGATGCCCAGCGGTGTTGTTTGTATGACACATAGGCTAACATGTGCTACAGGGCACCCGAATTTCCCCCTTGGAGGATGAATAAAGTATCTATCACACGCCACGCATCCATTTCTCACGCTGGTTGTTCTTTTCGCCGCGTTACTAAAATTGAGTAATGCCGCTCAGCTTGACTGCGTCTGTCTAACCACGAAGTCAGACGCACGAGTTGCCGGGGGCAATGAAGGCGGCGCGTCCAAAACGACAAGGTCGCCAGCGGGAAGACTGAGAGGGAGGAGCTGCATTTGCCTGTATTTGGCTAAGTTTTTGAACGTCATGTAGATCTGATCAAGTCATTTAATGACAGCTCAAAGTACAGTGACCTGAACTTATGCTGCAATGTATTAGAAACGTTGTACCTGGTAAGATGCAACATAAAGGACAGCAATCTCAAATGTCCAAGTTCTAACCTCAAATAATAAAACGTCAGTTTGCCTCGTCAGGAATTCAAAGCAAATAAAAGAAATGGAAAATTGTGATTATATAATATTACGGGCAGTAGGGGAGTAATGGAATATGTACTGTCGTTACGTATTTAGAATTCTAGTCTTTTGCACCAGCAAATACTGGCTGTGCTTCTGTAGGTGTGACCTCTTAGCACATGATTTCCGATGCAACCCCATCGGTGCAAGACTAAAGGTGCCATCTTTTCCTATAAAGATGCGCTCGGCTCTGGATTTCCGTGCATCGTAGTCCGACGCGCTCCAGCGCTGTCATGTGGTTTTAAAGTGATCATGAAATCCAAAACGCAAATCTCTTCTGGTACAAGACGTTTATTTTCTCTGAGTAGATCCTTATCCAACCAGCTTTTCCAAAACCCATAAAACTTAGATCGTCTTACCGCAGCATGAAGTGACGGGCAGATCAGTTCACATATTTCTTTAAGTCATTTATCAAAACAAAAAACACTTAGCAGTGGTCAAAAACTGTATGGCTGCGTGCCTGAAACCGAGAGCTCATGCGGCCAACACTAATAATCCAGGTGCTCCAGTCACCTGTCCATAAAGAGGGGGCGGAGCTGAGAAACAGCAACAAGCACAGCAGCAGAAAATCTAAGTGTGGCGACATGCACTTTGGTTTGAGCTCACGACAACGCCACCCTGGGAGTTGCACCCAGAGAATTAAAAAAATATAGTCACACACACACACACACACGTGCACACACACACACACACACACCCACACGTGCACACACACACACACACACATGTGCTACTCCAACCCCAAGATGGTGCAACACACAGCACGGCAAACCACCTCCACCGTGAGCTCTGACCTGCAAAAAAAGAAAGAAATTAAAAGAAAGCACAAAGAAATATAAAAGTGACACTAAGGATCTACAACTGAAAATTCCTCTTCCAGTAGTCACAATAAAAGCACTAAAATAATAAAACTGTCTAAGAGCGAGCTAAAAAGAAGGGGAATCCGGGAAGGCAGCAGCAAAGCTGCTTCCACCATGAAGTGTTCGGCCAGTTGGTCACATCTAAGTTATGGATATAAAGTTTAGGATTAGATGAGTGTTTAACTTCATCCTATACCCTTTTCGAACTTTAAACTTTAATTTTGTGTGTTATTCACTTTGTTGTTTGAAATTTAACCTAAAGTAATAAAATACAAGTGAAGATGAATAAAATTTCCGACAAAATAGACAAACTTTATAAAATATAGTCATTTCAGTTTATTGCCTTGTTACCACGAATGCCTTTGCAAAGTATCAACAGTGAATTATACGGCCAAAAGTTGTTTGATAGCATATCAGAGGTAGTAATGTCATGTTAGAGGACTTTTCTGGCTGTTCCGTGCGTTTCTCACCTGGTGAAGGTTGTACAGGGTGTTGTAGGCCGTCACCGTTGCTGTGATGATGGGGGAGTGGTCAGGGTTGGCTGTAACTGACATGCCGAGGCCACTGACCACCTGCACAGATATGCTGCGTCCCAAATCGCATACTTGCATACTCTATACTCAAAATTCCAAATTGAGTACACTAACCATACTATGTACTTAGTGGCTTAGTACGTGACTTTCAAGTATGCAGTGCTGTCCCAAATCGCAAACTCCCGTGTGGAGTACTCACCGGAAATGAAACACCGGTGTCGACTTCTTCTCTGGAAATTTTTGACCGGCGTACAGCCACAGCGCACTGCCGCCATCTTCTGCCGGCGCTTTTTACTGTTAAGTGTTTTTTTCTGGTTATTTCTCATCAGGAAAACATGAACATCCTTAGGGAAGCTTTACGCCGAAATCGGCGCCGACTCCTGCTACTGGCTGAAGCTGTGCAGGTTTGCAGCCGATGGTAATTTGTGTGAACCTACTAGTACATCTGACGTAATTTTAAACTCAAACTTGTGTCCACACAGATGTAATTACAAGTATGCTAGAAATACTTAAAATGAAAAAAACACACAAGTATGAGCGTAGTACATAATGTGAGTAAAAGGTAATTATATTACATCATTGTTATTGAAACATCAGTGTTACAGCATGTTACTGTGAGGACACTATAAAAAATAAGTAAATGCAAAAAAGACAGCAAAAAAATAAACAAAACCACACCACTATTAATATAAATTAAACTGATTTTATTTCAGACATTTTTCCCTTTTTTCCCTCCGCCTCCAAACCCCAGGATGTACTGCCAGATCAATGCCCCAGTGCCCTCCAGGCAATGAGTCCCCGGGTATCCTCGTCTGATCCTAGAAAGAGCAAAACAAACGTTAAAGAAATCATATAATTAGTGAACAAATAATGCTACAGATAAAACCTCCATAACTAATGCTGGTAGTATTGACAAACCATCTACCCATCTGAGGCTGGCTCTAATACCAGCCTCCCCAGCAGTGAAGGCAAAAAACTCATCTCATTTACCACAATATCAACATTTAACAGGGAAATTCAATCTTTTGTTGATATGAGTGCAGCTGACCGAGCCAACAGCGAAAGCACCACGGTGCGCCACCAAAGTATAAATACTTCAAAAATTTGGACGGAACAATACTATTATAACAGTGTATTATTGGCTGTACACTCTCTGGCCCATGGCAACCGTGTACCGACACCGGTTATTTTTATTCGCCTGGTTATTGTGGGTAATGCTTCGTAACCCGGCAGCTAATAGCTAACTAGCATGAGCGTTAGTGACACCGTTCGCATTTAAAATAAACATTGGTACACCACAAATACGCTGAAAATGACCACAGCTGGTGGTGTGCTCTCCGCTGCCATCTTTGCACTGGTGAGTGTCCACAGTCGCGTACTCAAAATCTTGATGGGTTTGAGTACGTCATCCGGGTACTTTTGCATACTTAATTTTCACATACTATGCATACTGTTTTTCATTTAGATGTAGTATACTCAAAATTTTGAGTATTGAGTATGCAAGTATGCGATTTGGGACGCAGCAATTGTTTCATAAACTTGTTCTAGTTAAGCTCCATTCAAACACAATTTTATTCCAAAATTCCTCCCATGGGGTCCAAAAATCCTAAGTTTTGTTATTTTTATATTATTTAAAATTAACTCATTCTGATCAAACCACTTTTTAAGTAGTTCAGCTCAATTTCTACTTTCACAATTGACTGATTGAGATCCGGTCCTGAGCAGAATAAGTTAGTATCATCAGCGTAAATAACCATCTTTAAACTTTTACATACCTTACAAATATCGTTCAGATAAAGAATAAACAATTTTGGCCCTAATACTGAACCTTGGGGTATACCACAAGATAATACAGTACCATTAATTTGTACATGTTGGAGTCTATTGTACAAGTAGCTTTGTAACCAACTATTGGCTACACCCCTTGTACCATAAAACTCACAGTTCTGTAAAAGTAGACCATGGTTAGTGGTGTCGAAGGCTTTTTGCAGATCAATGAATTTCCCAGTAGCACTTTCCTATTTTTTTTTTATCAACAGCTGTTGTAATATTCTCCATGAAATCCATCATTTCTTGAATAACTTTACATTCCAAACCCTTTTTCACAAACAAGGCAACCCCACCCCCGTCTATTGACTCTGTTTTCATAGAATAAATCATAATCTTCTAAATCTATGTTTCTCATGTCATCCCCTAACCAGGTCTCTGAAACTGCGATCACACTGAATTTAAACTTAAATTTGGATAAATATTCCTTGATTTTTGAAAAGTTTTTGTTGAGGCTTCTGCTGTTGAAATGGATCAAAGAAAAGTGTTCATCCAATAGTGTAATGTCCTCTTCAGAGTAATATCCACAGTCCAAATGAAGTCTCTCGGACAGTGACTATATCCTTATCTGACCCATAGTGCTTATAGTCATAAGATTCAGTCTTTAAGGGCCATAAGATCTTCTATTTTTCTGGTATTTATTGTATATTACTCCTTTTATTTTCATAAGTCTATTTTACCAGATCAAGCAGTAATATTATTAGAATTGTTCCAAGTCTTTCATTTCTCTTATTGTCATTACTCTGGCTTGCTCCGGTGCTCCATTAAGTTTAAACATTACTTTACAATTTCTTGTCCAAGTATCTTGAATCCTCTTTTGTTTCTTCAACAGCCTTGCCTGTCTGGCAATCTCTGCATTTTTTTTCTTGTGAGGTGTTCATTTACATAGACACTGGTACCCCTGAGCTTCTTTGCTGACTTTAACATCTCAACTTTGTGTTTCCGATTTGCAAATCTTTAAAGGATCTTTGGAATGTTGCTTTGTTTCTGAGGGATGGTGTGACATGCGGATAGAGTGTAGCAAGTTCACCTGGTGGTTCGTCCTCACCCGCCTTGTCCCTTGCTGTAGTTCTGGCATAGGTACGTTGGGTTGTAGCCAGTTATCACCAAGTCATCCACTCTTGTAAACTGCTCAAGATCCTCCACTCTTTATCGTAGTTCTTCAATCTTCTTATCCTTTTCCCGGATAGCTTCCTTCAGTTGCCGCACTTCCTCAATTAATTTCAGCAGGTCATTTTGTTTGACCACAGCACTCAGGAGGTTAAATGACTTTTTCACTTCCTCCATATCCTCTGCCAGCTTCTTTGTCATCTTTCTGTATTTATGATATCCTTGCAGTGTTCTTTATGTTGCCAAGTAATCTGACCTTGATGGCTGCAAAGCACATCCCACATAAGGAACTCCTAGATTTACTATTTGCCAAAAATTGTCCCCACATGGAAGACAAAACTTCACCTTGACTCACAAATGCTGAGTTAAGGGCTTGGATGGCAGTTTGTCTAGAAGATTTTTAGTGGATTGGGGTACCAGGCTCACAGCAGCCATCTTCAACTGGGATATATATATACATATATATATCTTCATATATGTATATTTAAATATTTTTCAAATTAAAATGAGGGGGTGTGAGTTTAGGGTAAACACTTAGAGGAAATGGGAAGTCTGTCCAGCAGAGGAAGCTGCTTTGTTTCTGTCTAAATAAATTTGAGGTGTCAATATTGATTTCTGTTATGCTGATTTGTTATGAATTTATACATACGATACATTTTTTTAGACTTCTAATTTCTAAAGTAGATTAGTGTAGCATGAGTGTCTCCAGAGTATAGTTTCACAATATTTATTTGCATGGTAAGTGTCAATTATCGCCAAATTTAGACTCCATATAAGAGGCAAAACACTTCACAAAACAAAACGCTGTTTTATGGAAAAAGCATGCAGCAGGTAACATATTCTGCAGAGCTGGGGGTCCAGATGCTGCTCAAAACAACAAAAATGCATCAAAAAAAATGACAGAAAGCAAAATACTGTCATGTATTTAAAAAGCAGAAAGCAGCACCTTAAACTAAAATACCAAAATATTCATTGAAGAATAAATAACTCTCCCAGCTCTGGGCTAAAGCTATCAAAGCTATCTTGAAAAACGGAAAAAAAAAAAGTGAAGCCAAAAGGGCTGTTAAGTTATTTCGTTCATAGTTAAGTTAACGATTAACTCAAAACTACGTAATCTTAACAATAAGTGTAAATAAAAATAAAAAAAAAAAGATAAATGTTAAACATGAAAGTCACTCTTTTTGACAGAAACATTAAAACCATCACCTTTAACCAAACTGAAAGACTTTTCTTAAGTTCATTGCAAAAACTTGTTTCTAACTGGTGTCATTTTTTACCCCACTCATGTGGGTGTGGTATTAGTCTGGCATGCATCCAAGAAACCTGCATACTTTCTACTTTGGTAACCAACGTTGGATTGCAGCGGCGGTGGAGTCTATCTGAACCTTTTCTTCCTGGGTTTCTTTCTGGAAGACTTCTCTCTTGGTTGCTCCTGTGGGATGGATGGCACGCTCTGCTCCAACTTTTCAACTCTGTCCATCATCATCTCCAAGTAACTTTGTTCCTCTGCTTCCTCCTCCACGATCTTCTCTGTCATGGTGGATATCGTTTGCAGAAGGGTGGACTTTTCTTTTTCCCACTGCAGCCGCTGGTTCTCCAGATATTCCTGTGCCTCCATTACAGTTGTTCTCATGACAGCTTCATGTTTTTTCTGTTGAGCGATGAGAAGATGTTCCTTCTGCCTCCACTGGGTTTTCTGCTCTTCAAAGTCTCGTTGGACTTTCTCCAGAGAAGCTCTCAGTTTGGATGTTTCTTCCACTTGCTGAGATAAGCTGGTCTCAGCTTTCATTGTCCTGGCCCTCTCTGCATTAAGATCTGCTTCCAGCTGGCTGACTCTGGTGGAGATGTCTGCATGTAGAGCGTTCTTCTTTCTTAATTCTACATAAAGAACAGCGGTCTCCTTTTCAGACAAGGCTTCTTGAGACTTTAACTGCTGTTTGAGCTTCTCCACCTCACTTGTTAGAGCTGTTTTCTCCTCGGCATTTCTTTGTTGATCTTGTAGCTGTGCACGAGCTTGAATCAGTTGGGTTTGGACTTTCCTTGATTCCTCTTGAAGCTCAGCAAAGGAGCTCTCAATGAAGTTTCTTTTCATCTTCTCCTCCTGGATCTCTCTTTCAAGGTCTTGCAACTTCTGGGAAACTAATGAATGTTGGGTGTTGTTTTGCTGAATCTGAATATTCATTGACCTGATTTGTGCCAGCAAATCAAGATTTTTTTTGCTGAAGCTCTGAAATCTTGTCATCCTTTGCACCCAAAGTTTCATAAAACTGCAGCTCTGGAATCATGATGAAACCTTCAACGGGGCTAAATTTGTTATTCTCTGCATTGTCTTTTCTTTCAGCAGACTCTTTATCCTGGATGGTAGGCAAAGGTTTAAGAACTGGACATGGATTTGCAGCAGACAGGTCATGTGGGGCATTTAAGTGATCGGGAATCAATCCAGGCTGTAGGCATTTTGCACTGCTTGAAACTCCAGGGGCAGGAAGACTAACAGGTACTTTAGACTCTAATGGTGCTTGTCTAGCAGTGTCTTTAGGCTGTGGTTCTGTCACTGGGGTTGGAGAAATAATTTTCTTTTCTTCTTCTTCAATTTGCTTTCTTTTTGCAAAATTCTTTTCTCTCTCATCATGTTGAGAAGCACAGGTCTAGGGATTAGTCGTAAATTTGCTGGAGACAGTGCATCTTGTTCGTGGAAATTGGATGTGTTCAGTTCAGGCTGTAGGCTTTTCGCCTGGGTTAGAACCAGAGATGTAGGGACATCATGATGAGCTGTGTCCTCTGAATTTACAGGTAACTTTGCAGCTAAATCTTCGTCAGGTACTGTGACTACAGGCCTCACACAGATATTATTCCAGCGGGACTTTTTTCTTGTGATACGAAATGTTGTTCTTACATTTTTAATTTCGTCACGCATTTCCGCCTCTGTCTTTGTTTCCTGATCTAGTTCAGAACGTTTTATCTGCATTGCAGGATAATTGTCATTACTCAGTGGTTCAGCAGAGATACACTCACCTTTTTCCTGGGAATCTGTTGGAAAATATCCCTGAATGTGATCATTATGGAACTTGTCCATTGATTTAAGGTCAGGCTCAGAAGATAAAAAATTTCCTTTCTGAGCGTTGGTTTTACGATTCTTGTTTCTTCTTGGCATGTTGAAAAGAATAATTCTTACTGTCTGTCTTTCTGAAGTTTGAACGGCTACGCAATGAGCTTTCTATGAAGTGAGCAAAACACGTCTGGTATCTGAAAGTAAGGAAGGTCTTCTATTTATATATATTTCAACTTATGATGTAGTTATGATGTCACATAAGTCAAAGGACAAGCCCCGCCCATTTCAGTGATGTCATAATAGAATTGAAGGGCAGATTCATGTTGCTTAGCAACAGCAGCAACTTGGGTTCTGACAAATGCAGCCAAAGCTGTTCAAAGGATTTGTTTGTTTGTTTGTTTGTTAGTATTGCTAATAAATTATTCTTGTGAACTGTAAATTACCATGGCAATTGTATCATTTTCTCCATCAAAATTTTACTGTCTCCTTCCAGAACACCACTATTTAAACTTCACCCAGTCATAATTTATTAACATATTATATTATATTATATTATATTATATTAATTATATGATCTAAATGAATGGTCATCACAGTGTCACATTTTAAAGAGAAGAATTAGTGGTAGGGCTTTCTACTGCCAATATTCTTTGTGCCAAACAAATTTGCTTTGCAAAGATGAGCTTTATGGTTGTAAGGCTCTTCCAATCAAATCAAATCAAATCAAGCTTTATTTATAAAGCACTTTTTATACCATTAAAAGGCAACACAAAGTGCTTGACATAATAAAAACAAATGCAAATTCAAATAAAAACAAGCCTTCACTCATCCAAGTAAATAACACAAAGCACAAAACAAAACTTGATATTAGGGATGTCCAATACTATTGGCCGATATTGGCATTAAAATATGAAATCGGGAAATATCGGTATCAGGTTTTGGGATTAATGTTTTTACTAACAAAATCTCCTGAGACTCGTAACGGAATGATGAGATCTCACAAGGTTTTGTTCCCTCAGCACCACTCCAGCATGTACTGTAGAAAAGTCCCAGTTGTTCTGGAAGAACTTCATATCCCAGCATTCCTTTCAGAAACAGTGCAGATGCTGCTGGTACAGACTGACTTGAAGCTGCTTATAATATGTCTGGTTTTAAGTTGTTGGTTAAGTTACCAAGTTGTCAGAAACATCATTATTAGCCACATGTTGGCTCATACCTGCTTGTATCTGATATAGTATGGCAGTCACATGTCCAAAATGAACTGATTTGAATGAGTTAAGGCCATTTTGGGATCTACGTCCTCGGAGCAGAATATTGTATTTCTCAAAATATGAGAAACACAACCTCACAGAAACAAGGTATCTACATACAAAAAAATATGTATTTCTTAAAGACACAAAAGTTGTAACTATCCCAGCTCCGGGCTTAATCTATCAAAGCTAATTTTAACAAAAGGTGAAGCCAAAAGAGCTCTTAACTTAACTATGAACAAAAGGACTTAACATACTCAAAACTACTTAATCAAACACTAAAGGGGAAAAAAAAACCAATCAAAACGATAAAAAACAAAAGATGCTAAACAAAGTAATTTGCATCTCACTACTTTTCTTTATATGCGTCTAGAACAGCGATTAACCCCCTGAGACCCTGTGCACACATACACTATAAACCCGAATGAGTTCAGAATACTCAAAACTTTTGTGGAAACCGATTACCTCAAAGTTTTTGAGTAAGCAAGTTAAAATATTTAAGTTTGAAGTACTTCAATTTTTTACATCATTTACACTCAAATAGTGCTTATTACGAAAAAAAATTGTGAGTGTACTGCACTCAAAACATTTGTTTTAATTTGTATATATCTTTTAATTTCTTTGTAATAATTTGTTATGATGATATTGTACTTAATTGAACAACATTTTTAAACTAAAAAAATATACTTGTTAGTAACCAAAAAGATAATTTTACACACCTCATAAACTATTTGTTTTTAACAGTTCAGATTACTCAAAGTTTATCACACAACAAATGCAGAATATTTCATGTGTTTTATTCATATGTCTATTTCTTCAAAACATTTTGGTCACAGCAACAGAGGTATAATAAACACCACATACACACCACATCCTTGGGAAGCTACTGCGTTGAGTCGCTTTTTGGTGAACGTCCAGTATCACGGCGGAGACGGGGCAGCCACTATATAACACATTATCTGCAGCAAAACTCCTTGCAAGCCAGAGGGTAGCTTAATCTAAATATCGCCCAAAGGAGTCAAAGTGATACAGAAATTTTACCGCTGAGTAAATGCACGTACAAACTCCTAGAAAAATGGTCCAGGTTGAAAAAAAAAATTATCCTTTAAGTGGCTCAACTAAAACATTTCCTCTCAAAAATTTTGAGGAATCCCTGGGATCTTTGCTGGGGGTGCCATCTCAACCTGTGTGTGAGTGTGTGTGTCTGAGAGACACAAGAAAGAGAGGAGTACGGTATGTGATGGTGAGAAAAAGAAGCCTTAGGGTCCTACTTACAACACTAAGGCACTTCAAAATATCTCCAATGGTAAAAGGTGATAAGTGATGAGATCTTCTATAAAAATATGTTTAGACTTACGTTCCAAGTCTTGAAAAACTGTGTCCTCTTCTTGAAGGTGAACTGAGTAAACACTTCAGGCCACAGTGTGTTTCATTGTTGGTATCGTGAACATCCTGAGTGGACACAAAGACACATGAGAAAAAAAACAGTGGCCCTTTGCTGCTGACATACGAGTTACTGTGCTAAACATGTACAAGTTACAGGATAACTAATTGAAAACTAGTTAAAAGTGAACGACTGCCCCTTGTATAGTAGTCATATACAGTAGTAATGATGGTGGTGGTAAATGCTGACAAACCTGGGAGCCAGCTGTGGATAAAATTTAGACAAAGTCTTTTTTAACTTTTTTTCAACTCACCTCAATTTCATAATCATGAAGGATGTCTGCTCCTGCCACGCTTCCAGTACGGTCTGTCTGTAAAGTTCCATGAGCTGTGGAATGTGCTGATATAGTTCTGCATAAACCAATTTATGTTGGTGATCCTGAACTCAGCACAGACCTACAGAATAACATGGACACAAAAAGTATGTGAACGACTGAGTAAAATGCTAAAGGCAAACACAGTCACATTTGATGGGAACACTTTCCTTTAAAAATGAATAGCCAGTACAATAAGTAGAATAATAAGTACGTTTTGACTAAGGGGGTGGGAAGGTCCCTAAAAGAGAGATAGGAGATAACTTACATTTTTAAAGCTGGTTTGTGATTACAACATGAATACGTATCAATTCTGGCTGAAAACTACATTATCTGGCGAACCAAAAAAATCAGTTAAAAGCATAAACAATAGTAATCAACATTCCTGCCCAAACATTCAATTTAATGGATACATCTTACTTGAATGAAAGAACTTAAGCATTACCTTGATTGCCAGGGATGCCTTGTGCTGGTACCAACTTCATCCTACAGGAAAAACAAACAGTTAGTATGTCTGCTTTCTTGATATTAATACTCCTTCAGTTCACCTGATGATATCGGTGAATAGTCTGAAAAAGTTTAACATTTGTCTGCTCCAATTATACACAAACGAAACCACGCGCGCACTCTCTACCATATGCTTCATTCCACATAACTTAGACCTGTTGTCCTTAAAAGTGGACACCTTTAGCTTCCACCTAGTGGTTGCATTTATCACAATGCATTACTCTGTCAAGCCACAAGAGGACGCACATATTGGTGAAAAGCTTAAAGTGTACTTTTCAGAAGAACAGTTAAAAATCTAAGAGATAACAGTGATGTTTGTGCTTAAATTTGTATATTTGAAGAAAGTAATGTCTATAATTCCATGTGGTATGCCTATTTAAAAAATATATATAGCAAGTACTTTCCAAAACAAATTTAAATGTCATGTACTGTATGAGGACCTTGGGACGAACTTTACAACATATGACCACATATGCAGAGTAAAAGAAAGTACACCTAGTGGAATATTTAGGACAGACTGGGTAGTTTTGTGCATCAATTCTAAATTTCTACATAATATCAGATGTTAGTTACATCCAGTAAAGCTATATTGGATCATCAAGGCCCTCCAAAAGCTGCCTAGTGGCAAATGTATGAAACCGCTTGGAAGACGTTCATCAGCATCATCAGAGATGATGGAAAGGTGGCTTAGAAAGGTGATTTGACAATAAACCAAGTTTGATGCCGTCATCTGTTCATGCTGAACAATCTGAAGTCATCTGCAGCATTGGTCCCACAGAGACGAACAATATGAGAGTATCATGTGATCATGTTGTATACTACTAGCCTACATGCTCGTATATACTAGTACATGCTGGTGGGCGGCGTTGACTTGGTAGATGGGGTGACGAGTTCCTACTGAATGAATGTCCAAAAAGTAAGTGGAAAATTCAAATAATGGTTCACTTCTTGAACCTTGCTAATCTAGCAGCTGCTTCTTGTGTCGCCATGACAACATTGAAAGTTTTACACCCGGACTCTTGTACATTTGCTTGAATTCTGCATGATGGTCTCAGGTCATTTTAGTGTAACAGTGATGATGTTACTCAAGAACAAGAAATAGACCATAAAAATAATACAAATATTTTTTATGCCGCAGTTTGCACAATATTTGCTAAAAAAAAACAAACAAAACTAACCAAGCTTCTAGAAACAAAGCAAGAAATTCTCCTTTAACTGTGAAAACTCAGTGGAGTGTCAGATTCCAAATCCACTAATTGCAAAAATGGAAAAATACAAGGATACATCTGAATATCCAAATCATGGGGGGAAAAGAATTTACTATTGTTCCCCTTGTCGTGCATAGGCGTAAAAGTATGCATATACTTTTCATCAAAGAGTCTAAAAGGGTTTGTGCTGAAATACATCAGTTCATTTCATTTGCAGTCGGAGTCAAATAAATCAGTCAAATGTGAGAACTTCTGTTATTCTTCATTTGGTTATTGAGACGGCTCCATTACATTTGTCATTTTTGCAGCTTTCCAGAGCTTGTCATCCTGAATAATCATGTAAAGTGTCATGTAAAGGGCTGCACAGGAACAACAAGTGTGCAGGGTGAAATGTGATATTTTCTTGAACTGCAATCACAACTTAATTGTTCTGCTACATTTTACACTTAGTAGTGGTCATTTTGTGGAAGTAAACAGGCGTTTAATTCGTTGTTCCACTCTGATGACTTTGTAATTTTTTCTATTAACATTGACCCACTGTCCACTTATGAGGACATATTATTTCTCAGAGACTACTTACTGTACCAAAACAATTTTTTTAAAGTTATTAAATATATATATATATATATATATATATATATATATATATATATATATATCATATACATATATATGTATTGGTCGCTCATATTCCAACAACATTAATACAGTTCTTCCAAAACCAATATAATATAACCAAAAAAAGGGGGGTCGGGCAGAAGCAGTGCTTTTTTTATAGCCCACCCTGTACATCACATTAAAAAAAACTCAACAATTATAAAAGTAAACTTTTGAAATTCATTCATATTCCTGTACATTACCATTAGGGTTGGGCAATATCGTATCGTTTGTGATATTACCGGTAGTTTTTTTGACACCGGTAGAAAATCTAATACCGTGATAACACATGATCACGCATTTTCGGCCTGATGACGTCATTCAATCACATCTCAACCCTGCAGCATCTGTTTCCCCATCATTGACTCGAAGGTGCAATCTTTCAAGAATATCAGTTTTTTCAAACCCCCACACTTCGCAGGTATACAACATAATAGGTGTAACTAATTTATCAAAAAGGTCTAGAGTGAGATTTAATGGCAGACTGAATTTTCTACTTTTAGAGAGAACAGTGAACATTGCCCGAGAGGCTGCACCATGTAAATCTTTGATTGCCAGCTTAAATCTTCCATTATAATTAAAAGTGAGTCCTAAATATTTAAAACAGGACATGACTTCATACTTCTTTTTGTTACATGTAAAACTCAGGTTACTATTGCCTTTTCTATGTCCAAATATCATAACTTTAGTTTTCTCACTATTAATTTCTAATTTCCAATTATTACAATATTCACACATATGATCAATTGCCTTTTGTAATCCTAACTTTGTAGATGACATGACAATAGTGTCATCTGCATATATCAGGAGCAGAAGCTGCATATAGGCATCCAATTCAGTATCTTCTAGGGTGTTTGTCAGCCTCTCTGCAATAAGTAACTCTCCAAATCGTTAATGAATAATGCAAAGAGCAATGGCGATAAGTTTTTCCCCTTGTCTAACACCAATCATTCTCCAATCATTATTCACATAACCTATGTATACAGTATATTAATCATATCACTTTTTAAAGATTGTTTAAATTTTGACAGAGAACTTATAAGCTTAAGTTGATCACTCACATCATTTCACAATTTAACACCAACAACTGAAACACATCTTTGCTTAACATTAGTTCTTATTTTACTTTGTTCATATCGAAAAACACCTCTTAAGTTGGACTGTCCTCTTCTTACTTGGAAGAAAGACAGAATGCTCAAAGGGAGAGTCCTGTTGGCAACACAAAACCTAATTTCCAACACATTTAATTTATTTCTAAACCTGCTTTTATCGTGTGCAGCGCTCTGATCAATCATGGCTGTTGTAAAGCGCTCTTATAAATAAAATTGAATTGAATTGAATTTAATTGACTGTGTCCATAAATTTCAACTGCTTGGATTTGATAAATAGACAATTAGTTGTTTCCTGAAATCGTTAGGTTACGACGGTAACCCCGGTTCTCTTTCAAACCTCGTTTGGTATCTCACTATGGGAAGCGCCCTCTGGCGTGACCAATCACGGAAGCTCCATTACCACCAAGTCTGTCAAAGACAGACCAATCACATGCCTGGCACAGGGGGCACCTGCCCCCCTTTATAAGGGCCTGCAGCCCCGTGCCGACATTCTAAAGCGTATTTCTTCCAAGTGCCCATGCAAGAAGGGCAGTGCGGTGAGATACCTCACTCAGTTTTCAGAGAACCGGGGTTACCGTCGTAACCTAACGTTCTCTTTCAAACCTCGTTCGCTATCTCACTATGGGAGATGTAGCCCACTCCCGAATTGCATGCTCCGAAGCGTAAATCCTCGACTCAGCGAGTCGACACCACACGCCCACCCCGATTATATTAAGCATTAAGAACCCACACTGAGGACGGAGTGCGCCAGTGAGGACGCGGTCACGTCCAAACGGTAGTACCTGATAAAAGTGTGTGGAGATGCCCAGCTTGCGGCGTCACAGATATCTTCAACAGAAACCCCTCTAAAGAGGGCCCACGAGGCCGAAGTGCCTCTTGTGGAATGTGCACGCAAGCGCTCAGGAGGTTGCAAGCCCTGGCATTCATATGACTCCCGAATAGCCTCCACCACCCAGCCTGACAGCCGCTGGCGGGACAGAGGCTTCCCCCTATGACTGGGAGCCCAAGACACGAAGAGCTGGTTACTCTTCCTGAACCCTTTGGTCCTGTCTACATAAATGCGCAAAGCCCTGACAGGACAGAGAAAATTCAACCGTTTCTGGCTCTCATTAGCGAACGGTGGAGGATGAAAAGCCTGCAACTCCAATGACAGGCACCTATAAGAGGTCTCCCTAACCTTGGGCACAAAAGCCGGGTTAGGTCGTAATAAAACCTTTCGAAAATCTGGAGAAAAATGGAGACATGATGCATGCACAGACAAAGCATGCAGCTCACCCATTCTTTTTGCTGATGTTAAAGCCAGCAACAGAATAGTCTTAAGAGACAGCGCCTTTAGATCGATGCACTCCATTGGCTCGAAAGGCGGTCCTGAAAGTGCCTCTAAGGCCTGGGATATACTTGCTGTTGGCGACGCGTCCTCGTACGCATCATGGCGCCCACGCGTTCCCAGCGTACCTACGGCACGTAGGTCGCTCGCGTTGACGCGAGGTAACGTGCCGCATGCGCGTGGTGCAATATTGACTTGAACGCTAGAGGTGCTCGTGCGTACAAAAACCGTGAACACGAGGTCAGAGGTAAACACAATGGCGGACACAATGGCGTCGGCGAGTAGTTTTGAAGAGCGTCTGTCGGACCTGGTCCGAAACTACAGACACTTATATGATATTTCCTCCCCGTTGCACAGCAGTAGCAAAAGTAAAATGATCGTTTCTTCTTCGAGAGCAATAACATTGTCCATTTTCCACATACACCTGGGTCGTTCACGTATGCCCCGGAAAAACAATCTGACCGGCAGACTGACCTTTTTACAATCTCATGAAGTGCTGTGTACTCCTCCTAGCGGTGGCCTCTGGTATTGAGCGTTTCGGCCGCGAAGTGCTGCAGCAAGTATATTCACAGACGACGCAGACCGCTTGCGTGAATGTTTGCGTCCACAGCAAGTATATCCCAGGCCTAAAACTACAGGTAAATCCCATGATGGGACCTGAGTTCTAATTACAGGCCGCAGCCTACGCGCTCCTTTCATAAACCTTTTTATTAAGGCATGCTGACCAACAGGTGCGTCACCAAAACCCACGTGACAAGCTGAAATAGCTGCCAAATAAACCTTAACGGTAGAGAAGGCTTTATCATCATCTAACAAATCCTGCAGGAAGCATAACACATCCGAAACAGAACATTGAGAGGAAATTATGTTTCTGTTATTGCACCATCTCTCAAAAACACGCCATTTGCCATCATAAACAGAACGCGTGGATGGTGCCCTGGCGTTCTGAATCGTCTCGATTACCTTTAAAGGGAGACCAGAACAGCTTAAATTCACCCTTTCACGTGCCAAGCCCAGAGCGCCAGTCGCTCGGGATGCTGGTGTAATATCTGACCATGAGCCTGTGACACCAGGTCTCTGCGCAACGGCAGAGGCCACGGTTCGCTGCAGAGGAGACTCACCAGTTCTGCCATCCACGGCCTGCTCGGCCAACATGGCGCTATTAAAATCAGAGATAGCCGTTGTTCCCTCACTCTGCTCAGCACTGAGACTATCAGGCTGAGCGGGGGAAACGCATACAGCAACGCGCTCGGCCATGGATGCGCCAGCGCATCCACCCCTAACGGTGCGTCTCCGTTTCTTAATGAAAAGAAGAGGGGACACTGCGCGTTTTCGCGCGATGCGAAGAGATCTACGGACGCCTGACCGAATCTCTCCCACACCAGCTGCACCACTTCGGGATTGAGCCTCCACTCCCGGTACAGTGGATTTCCCCTGGAGAGCAAATCCGCTCCGCTGTTTAACACCCCGGGGATGTGCGCCGCACGTAATGACAGCAAGCGCTCGCTGCTCCACATGATCATGCGGTGAGCCAACCTGTGGAGACTCACAGAGCGAGTGCCCCCTTGTCGGTTTATGTAAGCCACTGCCGTTGTGTTGTCTGTTCTGACCAACGCATGACAATTCATCAGGCTCGGCAGAAAATGCTTTAGAGCGAGGAACACCTTTAACAACTCCAGGTAATTTATATGAGCAAGACGGAGCCTTGGGGGCCACATGCCGTTCACAGCTCTCCCGTCTAACACTGCTCCCCACCCTGTCAACGACGCATCTGTTGTCAGGGTCTTCCTCATAATCACCGTTCCCAGCCTGACACCAGTGGAGAACACATGTGGATCTCTCCAATAACGCAGAGCCATCAGACATTCTGAGGTAACTTTCACTCTCCGTCTGAGATGACGTCTTGCGTCCAGCCGCAGGGAGGACACCCAGCGCTGAAAATCCTGCATCATCAGCAGTCCCTGAGGAACGACTGATATTACGGAGGCCATGAGCCCCGTAAGGCGCATGCAGGCTCTCAATGAGACGGTGTTTCCCCTGTGAAACAGTGCCAGGTGCTGATGGAACTTTTCCACGCGTTCTCTCGACAGAAAAGCTCGAAAAGAGACAGAGTTTATTTCGAGGCCCAAATACTCTAGTTTCTGAGCAGCAACCAGCACGCTCTCCGCGTGATTGACGCTGAAACCAAGGCTCGCCAGGCTGCGTAACAGGGTCGAAGTATCTTTCTCTGCCTGCGTTCTGCTGGGGGCACATATGAGAAAGTCGTCCAAATAAGCCAGCACTCTGAGGCCCGCAGCGCGTGAGGGGTTCAGGGCTGCCTCGACACACTTGCTGAAGACCCTTGAAGCTAATGACAGCCCGAAAGGAAGGGTCTGGTATTCGTAAGCCACTCCTCGATATGCGAATCTGAGGAATTTTCTGTGAGAAGGATAAATACTTATGTGAAAATAAGCATCCTGCAGATCTACTGACGTCAGCCAGTCGCCTCGTCGGATAGATCGGAACAGAACATTGTGTGTCAGCATTCTGAATTTGTATTTCCGGAGATGTGAGTTGAGGAAACGTAAATCCAGTATTGGACGTAATGATCCTCCCTTTTTCGGAATGAGGGAATATCGGGAGTAAAAGCCGAGATTCATTTCCTCTTCCGGTACAGCACGAATCGCGCCGCGGCTTAAGAGAGAGGAAATTTCTTTTTCTAAAGCCGTGGCAGCAGCTCCCGCAGCCACAGACCAAACCACTCCGTTGAAACTCGGCGGTTTGGTTGAGAACTGCAGTCTGTAACCCCTGGTAACCGTGGTAAACACCCAGTGGTGAACTGCGCATGCGCGCCATTGCTCCGCTCTGACAGCGAGAGGACCTGGGGGGCTGAAGTTCAAAGCTGGAGCAGTTGCGCCCTCGTGTGGCGACAAGCTGCATTGCACTTTTGATTTTTCTTTTATTTTGTTTTGAACACACTCCGCCCTCGGCGTAATGCCTGGTTGCGGTGGTGGCAACTTTATTGAAAAACCATGAGAAGTGCATGTCAGTTTTGAACCACTTGTGTCTTCCACCTTCTGAGCGGGTCTCAAAGAGCGCTGAAGGGGGGCAAATGAACTGCGAAACACCGGGGGAACTTGTGTTTCCATGAACTTGTGAACGGGATAAACAGGGCGGGCCGTTACACAATGCTGAGAGGGACTCGGGGATAGGTGCTCCACTCTCGCCGTCTTGGGAGAGGCAGTGATCCACTGAACTTGTCCCTATAAAGACACACAACGTAACTTTTAGACCTTAAAAATCTGTGTTTCTGACTCGTTTTGATGTCACACCAACATTCATTATGCGCATTTTCGAGCTGTCAGTGCCCAGAGCCGTCCCGGGGCTCAGAAACAGCACTATGTAAGATTCCCATCCGGGACGCGACCGTGACGTTGCAGCCAACTATTGGTTGCAGCCAACTATTGGTTGCAGCACCACGTCACTCACTAGCAACCGGATGTAAACCAGGGATCAACATCGCGGGTGTTTTGAATGCGCATCATGTCGAATTCGGTAAAGAAACGCAAGGAAACATCACCGGAGGAAGAGAGGAAAAGAAACAGAGGAAGGGACAGAACAAGAGTCAAGATAAGACTGTCTTTTACTGGCTGGAGTGAGCTTACAGTACAGGTACGAACAAGATGGATGCTAGTTTAGCCGCCGATAGGGGGCGCGTCACTGAGAAAACTGCTGAAAGTTCCGCTGTGTGTCTTTAAGCTCAGGGCAGGGATCTCTGCGAGTGCTGCCTGCTGAGCGGTGGTCTGCCACCACAGTACCTAAGTCGACCGCCTCTTCTTTCCTCCTGGAGGACGAGAGGTTCGGTGCGGTGCTGCAGGGGGCGCGGCACCGGCTGCCGCTGTAGTGGCAGAAAACTTCTTGCTCCACCGTCTGGGTCCGTGTGAACCCTGCTGGGATGCCGCGGGCGTCTCAGGTGATTGAAACCTGGGTCCCCTGTAATCACTAGTGCGACCCCTGGCAGCCATGGCCGCAAAACTCTGCCGTGGTGGCTGTGGCTGGCGAGGCGCAGCTCTGCGAGGAAGACAGAGATCCAAGGCATCGCCCTGTTTCTTCCGGAGTTCGCTAGCCTGCTGCATGGTGGTGACTGCCTCTCCAAACGGTCCCTTCGCCCGTGACGGGTCGAACGGAGAATCCATGATAACCTGCTTGTCCTGGTCCGACAGGCTGGAGAGGTTAAGCCATAACGACCGCTCCCCTGCCACAGCTAGGCACATTACAGTCCTGTACTGCGCCTCTCGACACTCGGAGGATGAGGTCAGTGACGACACAAATCTCCTCCCAGACAGCTGGACTTGGGGTACCTTTATCCAACCTTTATCCTGAAACAGCTCAGCCTGATAAGCTGACAGAAGTGTGACCACGTTCAAATTGTTAATGGACTGAGCCGCCGACTTGTACATTTTCTGGTACATGGAGGCTGTGAAGCGCTCCATTTTACCAGGGAGAGACAGCCCTGCAGAAGCCAGAGTGGAGCGGCGGTTGGGATGGAGGTGATACGCCACCGACTGCTCCACCACTGGAGGGTCAGCAAGACCCAAAGCATCGCTGTTAGCGACTTCCAGGCCAGAGTAGCCCTTGACGGGGACTCTGTGGCGAAAAGGTTTATCCCAATAACGCCTCATCTCCTTCATGCACGCGGGAACAGCAGGCATGAGCTGTTTAGCTGGAGTTTGGCGTGATGGGAGGATTTTACCATCGTACAAATCCCTCTCTTCTCCGCCACCATCCTGCGATGCGGGCCAGTCAATGGCCAGCCGGGCTGCCGCCCGCCTACACACCTCGTGCAGGTCGACCTCGCGGGAGGCTGAAGAAGGCAGAGCGCTGTCGCTGGTGGAGTTGCTAGGCCGTGAGGCCATAGCAGGAGGGAGGATGGCGTCTTCATCATCGTCATCATCATTGAGGAGGTCTAAGTTAACATCCTCCTCATCTTCCACACCATAACCAACATCCTCTTCGGAATCGAGGAGCTGGTCAAAAGGAGGAAAAACCGCATCAGGGTCGTCCACCGTGTCCCCCCAGCAAACACTTGCTGTGGGCTTGTCACCGGATTTAACCCCGGGCTTCGCCACAGTGTCTGAGAGGTGGGGATCGGTTTTTGAGGCCGCGGACACTCGCAGGCGACGCTGTAAGACCCGGAGCAGCATAGCTCGGCAGTGCTCGCATGAGCTTGGGTCCGCCACCGACGCCTGAGCGTGCATAACACCCATGCATGCGATGCAGAACGGGTGGGGGTCCTTCCCTGAGATAGTCAACCCACAAGCGGCAGGACAAGCGGCAGGACAAGGTCTGGACGCGACGTCCCTCGCCTTGTCTTCACCCGGGTTCCCCTGAGAGGAGCCAGCGGTAGCCATTATGCTAGCACAGCCCTGAGAGCTATACTAACAGTTAGGAAAACCACAAACAAGCTAACCTTGCTGCTGGAAAATACGACAGGAAGTCCGTCACAACACGATAACCACCCGTGTATTAGCTTACTCTTTGTTCTTAACGAATGAGAGTTGTAATATCCTGAAAAAGACAACCCGCGTTCAGAGACTACCTTGACGGCTCGTCGACGAACAGTTAAACGGGTAATCTGAAAACAGGAGAGCTGAGGAGCTCAATGATCTTCACGAGGAAGAAAGCGAGAATTTCGGCACAGGGCTGCAGGCCCTTATAAAGGGGGGCAGGTGCCCCATGTGCCAGGCATGTGATTGGTCTGTCTTTGACAGACTTGGTGGTAATGGAGCTTCCGTGATTGTTAACGCCAGAGGGCGCTTCCCATAGTGAGATACCGAACGAGGTTTGAAAGAGAACCAGCCTTATTTTTTATTCGTATTGCTCTTTTTTGCAATTCAACTATTGGTTCTAGGTATGTTTTACAAGCATTTCCCCAAAGTTCTGAACCATATGACAAGTATGGCAATATAAGAGAGGAGTACAGTAGGTGAAGACACTTTGCATTTAGTAATGTTTTAGTTTTATAGAGTATACCAATGGTCTTTGATAATTTACTTTTCATGTACTGTATATGTGAATTCCAACAGATGTTATAATCTATCTAGAAACATGATCACCGGGGACAACCGCATCAGAGGTCACGGTGACGTCACATCTCCCCAGCACGCCATCCCACTGCTCAGAAACAACCTAACAAATACACAGAGGATGATGATGACGACGATGTCCAGATTATGAGGCTGCAGACCTGAACTGTTAACGTGCACAACCGTGACATACGTGCAGGGATGTTTTTCCCGGCCTCAAACCAATGATGACGTTTTGTGGGCCGAGCGAAGCCACTCTGGGATCTTCTATTCTCAGCCAGTTATGGACCAACTCTGTCACATCCACAAACCAGTCTGATGAGTCCAGCAGATGCTTCGTCCTGCCGAGAGGATCCTGAGCCGTGAACTGGTTCAGGACCTGGACTGAGGAGCGCTGGTACACCGGCACACACCTGAGGAGAGAGGACACACACACAATTATTCGTTTCAGTATTAAGACAATTGATATAAGTCTACACTCAACAATATTACATGTGGGGTACCTCAAGGATCAGTTTTAGGAACAAAAAATTTTAGAGACAGTAATTTAAATTTGTGTTGTTCCCGGATGTCATACAGTTGCTTTCTAATCCTAACCCTTGGCATACAACTTGTGAATTATCTATTTCATCATCTGTACATATTCCAAATATATCTCCAAGTTTATAAATCTTCCAATGCTGCAAGCACACGAGACTTGCCAGATAAGGGCAGCCTTGGTTTGGTTATATCTGGTCTGTTTTTTTTTTTTTCTGATTAAACTTTTATTGATTTTAAGCACAAGTTTTTACAAAACATTTAAGAGAGGAGTAAACAAGACAGGGCGAAATTAAATACACAATCATATGACAAAGCATAAAGTAAAAATAACAAACAAAAAAAAAAACAATACAACAAAAAACAAACAAACAAACAAAAAAAAAAAAAAAAAAACCAACCAAAACAAAAAACTACATACTTCCAAGACAGGCAAGCTCAATCCTTGCTTCATATCTTAAACAGAGGCAACCACCACAATGTTATACATCCTTTCATTGTCCCCTCTAAAATTCACAATCTGCAGGTAGTCTTTCAGTGACCAGATCTTGAGATGAGCCCAGTCCAGCACAACCTTTATTTCCATACACCTCCCCAAGCTCATAATGATCACTGTATTCAGATTTCACATTTTAGCTGCCCTGAAAAGAGTACAGTCCTATAAACAAACCCCATTTCTCGTTATATCTCAAAATATCATTTGTTAGACTATAGGATATCCTTTCAAAAGCAGCTACTCTGCCTAGCTCTGTCATCCAGTCCTGAAATACTGGGCCCTCTGCATCTTTCCACTTTCTCATTATCATCTGTTTACCGATCATTATACTAGTCTGAATCCAATTGGCTAGGGGTTTTTCAATATGGGTCATAGGTTTAGGGTTACCTAATATGTAAAGACTGGGACAGAAATCAAAATCCACTCCAATGACCTCTGAGATAATTTCGTGAACCCTTTTCCAAAATGTCTGAACCTTAGGGCAAGACCATAGGGCATGAGTCAGTGTGCCCAACTCACCTACACATCTCCAACAGTCCGACGTTTCTTTCATCCCTAACCTGAACAATCTATTTGGGTACCAGTAAAAGCGATGAAGGACTTTAAATTGAATTAACCTTATTCTGATGTCCCTGGAGACTTGCTTAGTAATTCCAATGATTGTTTCCCACTCATTTTCTGTAAATGTCATGTTCAGATCTGTTTCCCATAAGTTTTTCAAAGCTGTGTTGGACGGAAAACCTGAATTGTTCATAAGTATGGAATAATAATGGGAAGCCCCATGCCACCTCCCTGCAATCCGTAAAATCTCGTTAACAAGGTCCAAGCCCTGGGGTGGTGTGTGTGTAGAGCCGAAGGTAGTCACAAGGAGGTGTCTCAACTGAAGATATCTCCAGAATTGATTGTTATCCAGCTTAAATTGCTCAACCAGATCATCAAATGATTTAAGAACACCATCTCTATACAGATCACCTAGAGTATTTACCCCTTAGACACCCACTCCTTCCATATTGGTGATGATTTACCAATAAGGAGTTTTGGGTTGTTCCACAGACCAGAGGATAAACTTAAAAAGGGTTAATCTTGAACATACGAGAGACCTTTCTCCATAGTTCCTGAAAATGAGAGATAATAGGATGAGATCGGGCATTTGGAGGCATTCTGGCTGACAAGAACAGCAATGGAGGAATGGAAATACACATCGACCGCTCTATTGCATACCAAGGTGGCGCTCTCTCCGGGGGTAATGCCCAGCGTGCTAATTGCTTCAAATTGAATGCGTAATAATAAAATAAAAGGTTTGGCATTCCCAGTCCACCTTTCAATACAGGCTTCTGCAATTTACGTAGATGTATTCTTGGCCTTTTACCGTTCCATAAAAACTTGTTGCAAAGAGCCTCAAATTGTTTGAAATATTTTACCGGGATATTTAGTGGGAGAGACTGAAGTAGATAATTAACTCTAGCAGAACAGTTCATTTTAATAACATTGACTTTTCCCCATAAGGAGAGATAAAGAGGAGACCATCTTTCCAAGTCTGTGTTGATTTTTTCAAGGAGAGGTTCAAAGTTACATTGCACTATTTTGTCCAAATTTCTAGGAAACATTATTCCTAAATATTTTATTCCCTTAGGGGGCCATTGAAAGGATCCAGCTTGAAATAATGTTTTTGGGCAGTAAGTCGTTAGCGGAAGAGCCTCGGACTTAGTCCAATTCACTCTATAGCCTGAAAACCTAGAAAAGGATCTTATAATTTCAAGCAGTGCGGGGATAGATGTGCCTGGGTCTGTGATAAATATCAGAAGGTCGTCAGCATATAGCATGAGTTTTTGTGTGGTCCCTGCAAAAGGAACTCCGGGGATATTAGGATCTTTACGAATTGCTGCAGCTAAAGGTTCTAGTGCTAGACAAAACAGCAATGGCGAGAGAGGTGAGCCCTGTCGGGTTCCACGGCCTAACTTAAAATATGGAGAAACTATGCCATTAGTCTGTACAGCAGCTAGAGGCTCATTATATAACAGTTTTACCCATTTTAGAAACGTCTGCCCAAACCCGTAAGTCTCCAGCACTTGAAAGAGATATTGCCACTCTATGCAGTCAAATGCTTTTTCAGCATCAATTGAGATGGCTGCAGTAGGCGTTGTGTTGTTCCTAACAATCCACATAACATTGATCAGACGTCGAATGTTATCCGAGGCAAATCTGTTACTTATGAACCCAACCTGATCTGTATGTATTAGAGAAGTTATAACAATGCTGAGACGATTCGCTAGGATTTTGGAGAGTATTTTAGTATCTATTGATATTAAAGAAATTGGACGATAGTTTTTACAGTCCGTGGGCTCTTTGCCTTTCTTCAAAATCAAAGATATTAGAGCCTGAGACAATGTGGGAGGTAACACTCCCTTTTCAAAAGCTTCATTATACATTTGCAGCAAGAGTGGAGTAAGCTCGTCCAAAATTCTGCACTTAGCCCGTCGGGTCCAGGTGATTTACCAGCGGGCAGCTTTCTGATCACTTCTTTTATTTCTTCTACTGTGATTGGAGCATCCAGCATCTCACGGTGTTCTATATTCAAAACTGGAAGGTCTAACCCTTCCATGAATGAAAGAAAATCCTCGTTCTGGCACAGGGATGTGGAGGTGAACAGATCCATGTAGAAGTTTCTAAAGGCTTCATTTATGTCTGCTGATTTTGTCACCAGGACCCCACTTTGAGACTGGACAGCGGATATTGTAGCCCTGGACTCCTGCTGTTTAATATATCGTGCCAGGAGTTTCCCGGCCTTGTCACCCGACTCAAAATACCTCTGTCTCACCCTAAAGAGTCCAAATTCAACCTTCTGTGATATTATCCGGTTATATTCATATTTAAGCTTTGTAACTGTTTTCAAGTTATGTGGGGAATAAATTTGCTTTAATTTGTCTTCTGCCTCTTTCACTTTCTTCTCTAAATCTGTAAGTTTCCTTGTGTTTTGCTTTTTTCTATGTGAAGAAAATTGAATAACATGACCCCTCACAAAAGCTTTCAAGGCCTCCCAGACTGTGCCTACTGATGAGACAGAGCCAATATTTTTCGCGATAAATAATTCTATTTGTGTTTTCAGCATAGCTTTAAAAGTGTCATCTTGTAAGAGGGAAGAATTGAATCTCCATCTCGAGGATTTCATCATATCGTTAATAGGGGCCAGCACTAACGATACTATTGCATGGTCTGATATCAATATATTGCCAATCGCACTTGACATTATAGATGGCAGTATTTCTTTAGAAATAAAAAAGTAATCAATTCTGGTAAAAACGCCATGAACTGCTGAAAAAAAGGTATAATCCCTCCCAGTGGGATTAAGCAGCCGCCACACATCCACCAGTCCCAGGGCTGAGCACAGTTTCCTAATTGTGAGGAGTGACTTTGGGGTTTGGCCTTACTGGGGACACTTCTATCTAGAATCACATCCATAACAATATTCATGTCCCCAGCCCAAATAATTGGATGACTTCCCATCTCAGTCAATTTACATTCAAAGTTAGCAAAAAACAAAGGGTCGTCCATATTCGGGGGCATATGAATTAGCAAGTATTAATTTTCTTCCTTGAACTTCAGCTAAAATAATAAGGAACCGCCCTTCCTCATCCTTCATCTCTTTCATGCATTTAAACTGTAAATGCTTATTCACTAATGTGATAACACCTCTGCTTCGGCTCGTTCCAGGACTACAGAAAACATATCCCACCCATCCTTTCTGTAATTTTTTGGAGTCCTTCACAGACATGTGGCATTCTTGCAAAAAAACCAACATCATACCTGGTAGATTTCAAACTGAAAAGGACCTTATTTCTCTTGGTGGGACTTCCTAAACCATTAACGTTCCAGGTGGCTAGGCGTAAATTATAATTTTGAGTAGACATTGATACTGTTTACAAAAACACATGACTGCATTAGTAAGCAAATTCCATGTATTGTTATCATAACTGAGACTGTCTTGGATGTACAGAAAAGAAGAGAAAAAAACAACAACAAAACAACAGACAAAAATAATAATAGCAAACCACATTAATAAAACTGGGGTGCATGAACATAAGTGTGCAACCCCCGAACATTTCACACTGAAACTCTTAATAGTCCGTAACTGTCAGTAAAGCTGCTGTCAAAACTGAGTCCAACCGCAGCAGCCTACAAATAATGTCACTAGATATGTAGGTAATTGAGTGCATAAATGAGCACCAGACTAATTGTGTAGAGAAAATACTACTTTAAGTCCTTTTAAACTTTCAATATAATTTGAAGACAGCTGGTGAGATCACTTACTTTACTTCGCGAATGGAGGAGAAAAAAGCGTAAACAGGAACGTCGATCTCCACAAAGATGAAGCGGGGGAGTACTGACTATTCCATGTCCTCGTTGGCCTGGGATAATTCATTTCTGATGAAGTTCATTGCTGCCTTGGGGTTGTCGAAGCGGCGGGATCCCTCTTTCGTATCGATGCGGAGCGTAGCTGGATACTGCAGCGCAAAACTCACGCTGATGCAGGATTTTCTTACACTCCCTGAATGCATCTCGCTTGGCCACTGTGCCCCTGGAGAAATCTGGAAAAATCATCACTCTCTTCCCGTTCCACCTGAGCTCTCCTTTCCCCTGGGATGCACGAAGAACGCGATCTCTGTCGCCTGAGAACATAAACCTCGCAATCAGAGTCCGGCCGCTGCGTCTGTCTTCCGAAGCTCGGGGACCAAGTCTGTGAGCTCGCTCAATAAACCGGTTCTTGTCGCATATTGGAGTGTCCAGCAAGTCAGGTAAAGCCTTCTCCAGAAACATGACCGGGTCACCTGATTCACAGCCCTCTGGAAAGCCGACAAATCGCAAATTATTTCGTCTGCTGCGGTCCTCCATGTCATCAAGCCTTTCGGAGAGAGCCGCCACCTCGGCTCTGGTAGCTGGAGGGTTAGCCTTCAGCTGGTTGTCAGACTCCTCGAGAAAGCCAAGTCTTCCCTCCACCTCACTGATCCGTGTCACCAGCGTTGTTAGTTTCTCTTCCATCGATGAAGTGGCTTTGCGTATTTCCGCCAAGGTTTGCAGCTCTTCGGACATTTGTTTCAGGACAGAAAAAATATTAGCAATATCCTCCGCAACGTCACCCTGTGCACGATCACCGTCGTTCTCCTGACGTGCTGGGGAATTAGCATTGTTGCTAACAGAGGCAGCTGGCGTGCTCGTGGTGTTTTTAGGATTCTGTCGCCCGGAGCTTTTAGACTTGTTCGACATTATTTCCCAAGTGCTTTAACTAAAGACTGGATGAGTTTTGATGGAGATATACCTACTCTACATGTATTGACGGATAACTGTTTCAGCCGCTACGGCAGAGCTACTCAGTCAAGCAGCCATCCTCTTCACCGCGTCACGTGACTCCCCGGTCTGTTTTATCTTGATGCGAGAACGACTTTATCCAGATTATTAGCCCTTTCCCCATCCCTTTTTCTTTTTTCTTTTCTCTATGGGTCTCGCAATGTCAGTTTTATTTATAAAGCACATTTTAACAACCGCTAGGGTTTACCAAAGTGCTGTACAGGGTTACATACAAGTAAGCATGACCACACAACACACCAGTAGGTATGTACAGTCCCAGCCGCCTGGGGGGCGGCTGACTGCAAGTGCATTATTTTTCTCACCTTCCATGTTTAAGTGAAGAATGACGTGATTCATGATGTGCATGTGTACATGTATATATGTGGGCATGTATGTGGGTGTATATGTGTATGTATGAGTGTAAGTACATATATGTGTGTATGTGCATGTATGTATGTATGTGTGTATGGATATATGTATGTACATGTGTATATGTATATACATATATATATATATATTTCTCCCTCCTTAAACATATGTTTATTATTCTGTTCTATATGTTTGATTGTTACACACCCATGGAGGCTGTGCATCCTAACAAGGACCACTAGGAGGTAAATGCAAAGAAATAATGGGTTTTAACTGATGCACCTAAGTATTACTGCAAAATAAGACACTTTCATCTGTTTTGTTTCCCTTTTCTTTATAATGCAAACAAAATAGCCGAGCAGAGGCCGGCTTACTGGTCTGTTCCCCACTGCCAGCATTCAGATGCAGGGTTTTGCTAGCGTAGGGTGTTACCGTCACAGTGTTCGCTTGGGTGACGGGATTGGGGGACCGTCGGGCCTGTTTTTGTTTCGTCTTGCTCATAAGCTATATTTACCATGTATCTTAGTTCCATTCATATATCCTGGGGTGGATTCTTTTTTCCTGTTGTTGTTTTCTTTTTCTTTCCTCATCTCAAATCATTGTCTTCGCCATAACAAATAATGGCTGTCAAGAATAACCAAAGAGGGGCCACAGGTTGTACAGTCACCTTTATAAGTTGGAATGTCAAATTATTAAATCATCCTATGAAACACAAAAAAGTATTCACACATCTTAAAAATGTCAAAGCTGACGTCATGTTCTTGCAGGAGACCCATCTCTGAACTGCTGATCAGGCTAACAGGGGGATGGATTGGGCAGGTATATCATTCCAGCTTTGACTCAAAGACGAGGGGTGCAGCAAACCTTATCAGCAGCAGTGTGCCCTTTGTAATGTCCGATATCTATCTGACCCAATGGGACGTTATGTTATTGTAAGTGGCGACCTTTATGGATTAAAAGTAATCCTGGCTAATATATACGCTCCTAATTGGGACGACCACACGTTCTTTACTAACATCTTCTCGCAAATTCCTAATATGGATACACACTCCCTTATCTTAGGCGGAGATATGAACTGCATGCTCTCTACTAAGTTTTTAGCAGTTCTAATAAAGCCACACCCAAATCCAAGTCCTCCAAGTATATGGTGTAGTCGATATCTGGAGATTCCGTAACCCCATGTCAAGATGTTGCTCCTTTTTCTCCCCAGTTCATAAAACATTCTCCCGTATACACGACTTTTTCATGGATGAACGGCTCCTTCCAATGGTAAAGGCTTGTGATTACCAGTCTATAGTCATTTCCGATCACTGCCCTTTGACTATGAATCTCTGTATTCCTGATGTAGAGCATAGATACCGACCATGGAGACTTAACCCTTTGTTGTTATCAGAAAGCGCTTTCGTAGATTTTCTTACCCCTGAAATCAAATCCTTTCTTGAATGGAATCAGACCCCTAGAATGTCATTCTCAACCATATGGGAGTCACTGAAGGCATATCTACGAGGGCAAGTCATCTCTTTCTGTGCAAACAGAATAAAGCTAATACAGTACATCTTAGACAACGAACAGATGAGATTCTGAAACTGGACATGAGTTACAGTCTTTCACCTTCAGATGATGCACTCAAACAGCGCTCTAAGCTTGAAATGGAGTTTGACATCCTTTCTACAAGGCAAGCAGAGAATCTTATTCTGAAACTTGTATGAACATGGTGAGAAAATTGGGAAGATCCTGGCACACCAGCTTCCCCAGAAGACTGCTTAACAGCATATTTTTGAAATCAATGATGAGCAGGGTACCAAACATGTAGATCACTCTGAAATAAACTCCTGCTTCTATCATTACTACTCCCTTTTATATACAACGGAGCCACCTGAGGACAAATCAACTTTTGAAAAGTTTTTCCATGACTTGGACATACCTAGGATAGACCCGGAGCTGGCAGCAGAATTAGAAAAGGATATTTCTGTTGAAGAATTAACGGAGGCAATCAGAAGCATGCAAAACGGCAAGTCCCCTGGACCAGATGGCTACCCATCTGAGTTACTCAAGACATTCTCAGCTGTGCTAGCCCCCTTTCTCCCACTTGTCTTTAAAGAGTCACTTTCCAAAGGTTCCTTCCCACCCACTATGCGCGAAGCAGTCATCTCCCCTCATCCTGAAAAAGGACAGTGCAGCTCATACCGTCCAATTTCTTTATTAAACGCAGATGTAAAACTCCTTGCAAAAATTTTAGGTCACCGCCTGGAGTCATTACTCCCAACAATTATTTCGGCAGACCAGGCAGGCTTTGTCAAAAATCATTGCTCTTTTTTTAATGTTAGACATCTGCTTAATGTCCTACATGCTCCCATTCCATCCGATACACCAGAGGCAGTGCTGTCTTTCGATGCCGAGAAGGCTTTCAATCGGGTGGAGTGGGAATATCTGTTCTTTGCTCTTCCGAGGTTTGGTTTTGGTCCCAGTTTCACATCGTGGATCAAGACTCTTTACTCTTCCCCAGTGGCTGCAGTGCGCACCAACAATAACCTTTCCCTTTATTTCAGACTCCAAAGAGGAGTCCCTCGAGCCACTGGCCCTGGCCATACGACAGGACGCTAGTATCCAAGGAATCACCAGATGAGGCCAGGAATCCAAAGTGTCACTTTACGCAGATGATTTACTGCTCTATCTTTCTAATCCTCTATCAAGCCTTTCCAGACTATTGGATATCTTACAACTATTTGGCAAAATATCTGGTTATCAAATAAACCTTCATAAAAGTGAGTTAATTCCTATTAATACAGCCTCTAAAACCTTCTACCAAGGTCAACACCTTTCAAAATGAAAACAGACAAGTTTAAATATCTTGGGATCTGGATTACGTGTAATTTTGAAGATCTTTATAAAGCCAACTTCCTACCTCTGTTAGATGGTCTGAAAAAAGATATTAGTCGCTGGAATTTGCTGCCCCTCTCTTTGAGTGGCAGAGTTAACACCATTAAAATGAATGTTCTGCCGAGACTCTTATACCTCTTCCAAAATCTCCCCATATTCTTAACAAAACTTTTTTGACTTAGTTGATAAACTATTGTCAGCATTTATGTGGAATAAGAAAAACCCACGCATACGGAAAAGTATTTTACAGAGGCCACGCTTGCAAGGTGGGATGGCGCTTCCTAAATTTCTATTTTACTACTGGTCAGTTAATATTAGGGCGCTGAGTTATTGGATGAGTGATGTGAAAAGCCCCGTGGCCCCGAAATGGCTGCTCATATGCCCCTTTTCCACCATCCCTTTTCTGCTCAACTCACCTCACCTCTCCTCGGTTATCTGGCTTTTACACTGGGGGGTTTCCAAGCTGAGGTGATACAGTTTCTGTACCTCCTCTGTGAGGTTCTGAGCGTGCTGAAGCAGCTATGTCTGACGTCATCTCACTGCATGCCACCTATTGGCCAAGGGGTTAGCCAATCAGATGTCAGAGTCAGACAGTGAGATCATTAAATGAGCAACAGTTCACTCTCCCCACCAGTAAGCGGCGGTAACACAACTCATTAATTGTTAGTCAGTCGCCGGTAAAAACAACAACAGAAGAAGAAGACGAGAAGAAGTAATCTGGGAGGGACGGATGACATCATTATTGGCGCAATTCCAAGGAGCATTCATGTGGTGTAGCTGTTAGCAAGTTCACCTCTCAATGTGAAAGCTGAGGGTTCAATTCCCTTTTCTGCCGAACAATTTTTTTTTTCTCCACGATCTTGTTGAGACAGACGGACGGACGGACGGACGGACAGATATGAGCTCGTGAGGGAGGGATTTCAGATTTGCAACAAGATCGTAGAGAAAAAAAAGAATTTCATTTGGCTGAAAAGGGATTTGAACCATTGATCTGGAGGTTATAAGGAATGATTGCTACCACCCACACCACATGATTTTGTCTATACCTAGCATCACTGATCATCTCATTCATTCCCTCCCATGTTACGTTCTCCTCATACTTCTTCTTGTCTTTTCCCTCTGTTGTTGTTTTTACTGGCAGCTACTAACAATTAATGATGTGCGTTACCGCCACCTACTGGTAGGGAGTGTGAACTGTCGCTGCTGTCGTTTGCGTCACATAATCTAGTACGTGGCAGCGGCTTCACTCTTACCCGGCCCACTTGTGGTCGGGGTAAAGGATTGTAATTGAAAAGCTACCAAGCCAAGTTGAGTTGAGTTTAGGTGAGTTGACCTGCGCTGGTGGAAAAGGCCCATTAGAGAATGCAGTCTGCCGACATGCATCACTACATTTCTATGCTCTGAGCCCTCTTCACCCAGACCTATCTCCCATTACACTACCAATCCCATTGTAATAAATTCAGTGCGCATTTGGAATCAATTTAGAAGAGAATTTAGTCTACAAGGTTTCTCCCTTGCTGCCCCCATTGTTAAAAACCACATGTTTGTACCTTCTATGTTAGATGGGGCAGTTGAAATCTGGCATAATAATGGCATTTCCTCATTGCAAAATCTTTATATAGATAATATTTTTGCTTCCTTTGACCAGCTGGGCCCGGTTGTTCAAATCTCGGTTATTTTAACCACTGGTTAACCCCTAATGGTCCGTTAAATCCTTGACCTGCCGTTAGCTAACCGACTGTTAAATATGCGTTGTTCAAAGCATGGTTAGTCATGCCGTCAGCTAACAGCACCGTCAAAGTTAACCATAGGGTTAGCGTCACTGGTTAGCACCAATGTATCCCACAATTCCCCATTTTGTTTACTTCTGGTATTGCAAAAAGTAATGTTGTACGTCTGTGTCTCCTTATTGCTGTGAGGAAGACACGGGGGGCCGACTCTCACTTTATTTTCCCACCGTGAACAGAGCTGCTGTTAGCCACAACACACTCTTCCTCATCCCCCAGTCTCTCCATCCTTCCCCGTTCTCTTCACACTTCCCCTTCACATTCTATACTTTTACTGGTACCTACCAAACTCTGTCGGTACTACAGAGTACCGATTCATGTAAAATCAAACAGCACCATGTTTCGGTACCTAAATGCATCCTTTTTACTGTGAGTGACTGGAAGAGTTGATGATTTCTATGCTGGACATGAACGTCCCATCTCAGCGTGACATCCGTGGCTGCACCCGCGTGTTCAGTCAGAACCAGCAGCTGATTGAAGCTTTTCTGGCTCCACTTCTCTAAAACATCAAGCTCGCTGCGATATTTGAGATGCAAAATGCTCAAGTGGCAGGAACACGTCTGATCTGAGGAAGCAGCCAATTAAACACAAAATTCTTCTCAAAACTCCGTTCCCGATGCATCGTCTGCAGCCCGCAGAAAGAAGAGAAGAAGAAGTCAGTCAGCACCTCAGCGGCAGGACAGATCTAATCGGGGGGGCAGTTAATAACCAGCGGGGTTCACAAAATGCCGTTCAACAATGAGTTTGCCATCAAGCTACACAGCAAACCAGTTATGGGGCAGACGTGCAGGTCCCGTCTCTCCCCCCCTCCCAGAGGAAAATCATCCTGGAAAGATCTCATAAAGGTCTCTTTTACTTCTCCTGGACAAATATGGGATCCACGTGAGAGCTAAGTGAGATAACGGCTCATTTCTCCTGTTTCTCAGCCTCGTCTCCAGATAAAAAAGTTGCACAAAATCTCAGTCTCACTTCCAGTTCCAAAGGAGATCTCAATCATTTGTCAAATAATTCTCAAGATTTCTGCATTCAGTCTCAAATAAGACGATTTCTCCTGGTGAATTTTAGTTAAAAAAAAAAAAAAAAGACATTAATGAGAAGGATTTAAACCTGAATGAGGCTGGGGTGAGATCTCCTTATTGTCTCCTGGGATGCCAAAAAGAAAACTTTGAGAAGTAATATTTTCTTCTGGGCTGCTTCTCATCCCACATCTTATTAAACTCCTCATCACAGCGGCGTTTGGCGCACGTGAGCTGTTGCACCAGCCACAATACTTATTTCTGTCATCGAGTCTGCGTCTCTGAAGAAGCTTGTCTGGTTAATCCAGCACGGCAAAAACGGTCTGCACCGAGTTAGTAAACTGGGCTTGATCACTGTAGCAGCAGGCTCACAGTCTCCATCTTAACTCTCAAATGTGAACAGTACTCATCCCTAACAGCAGTATGTCAGATATCTGGTGCAGTTCAGCTTATCATAGGCAAACATCACGGAATAATGGCTCTGATTGCTGCAAGATGCATCATCCACTTTCTGTCTTGTGTTGCTTAATTAAAAAAAAAGCTGAATCTCAGATCAATCAGCCTGCTCCTGCCTTTCAACAAGCTGAAATGCACAGAAATGTGAAACTACAAACCTGCACCAATCTAGCCTGGTACACCAGAAGGACCATCTCCACATATGACAAACACAGCAAGTCAGTGATTTTCTGTTTGTCATACATAACGACAGTCAGGCTGGTGTACCAGGTTAGCACCAACCAGCAGGAAGAGGAGGAGGATGCAGACGTTTCTGTGACCATAGAAGACCATGATGATGATGACGATGATTAGCAGTGAAAAATACTACTTTCAGTCCCACAGTCATCCCTAATATTGGGATAATATGGGAAGATTATACATTTCCTGAATTGTTACAGTCCTGTGAGTATTTCAGTGTTTGTTATTGCTGTCAGGGTTGTTCCTGCTCCTCACAATACTTAAAAACAGACAACAGTTTAGGCGAAAATTGTAAGAAAATAATTGTTGTTGATAGTTTGAGGAGTCCCTGTGACCTCTATTTTTATTAAAGAGGTGCAAAACTGGTTTTAAATGAAAGATTTGAATCTCCCCTTTAAAATGATACCAAATATGTCCACATAAAAGATGAGGAAAGGTCTGAAAATGAGCCGTAAGTAGAACATGCACCAGCGCCTAGAGTGGAATTTCTTGTAGGGGTTGATGAACTTCATGTGATGATAACCATGACAAAGCTGCCACTTAGGATGGATCATACCAACATATCTGCTATGGACATGCACCTTTTCAAAAATTGGTGCTAGATTTTGCCTCCCTGAGTGGTACCGATAAGTGAAATTTTGGACTTTGGCCCATGGACTAATTCAGATAGCTTCCCATCCTGCCCCCCACTTTCCCGAGTAGATGCCATTTTCAAAGTGTGCGGCAGCCCTCAGCAACTTATTGGCAAAGTATATAAAGTCCTTATGCAACATAGCTCAGTTACTTTAGAACAGCTCAAAATAAAATGGGAAGCAGACTTGACCATTTCTATCTCTGATGTGGATAGGCTGGAGATTATCCAGAACATCCATTCATCATCTGTATGTCAAAGGCATGCTGAACCCAGTTCAAGGTCGTACACCGACTTCACTGGTCTGAGACCAAGCTGGTTTAGACCAGATCTTGACCCTACATGCGATGAATGTAAGCAGACCCCTGCTACATTACTGCATATGTTCTGCTGACCTGCCCCCCCCCCCCCCCCCCCCCCCCCCCCCTCATAGCTCTATTTGGGTGGTCCTGCTAACTTTCTGAACCCTGCTAGCCAGAAGACTAATATTGTTCAAACAGAAAGACTCCTCAGCACCAACACACTCACAATAGATTATGGAAGTAATGCAACATCTCAAGCTAGAAAAGACTAGCTACGCTTTGCAAGGATCCACCTCAAAAAGTTATGTTATATGGCAGCTCTTCCTGAGGTAATGAAAAGTGGAGCTGAACACCATAAAATGCGTTAATGCTTTTCTTTCTGTGGGAAGAAAAAGACCCCCTTCTCTGTCCTTATTCTTTTTGTTTTTCATTTGGTGTATATGTATGTGTCCCCTTTTCCTTTTCTCTCTCTCTCTCTCTTTCCCTTAATACAGGTCTGGTTGTCGGGAGGGTTCATGGGATCTTTTGTTTGGGCTTTATGTTCTCATACCTGTTTACTGGTAACTGTGCTGCACCCATGTCAAAATCTTTTTGTATTGATATTGTGCCTACCACCGTTTTTAATATTGGCAATGTACAGTATGTATCTGAGCAACCTGCATACATGAGTACATGTGAATAAGGTAGTTTTGGATCCTCAAATAGGTTGGCGACTTATTCTTTTGCACATGTATTGCTTTGAGAAAAGAAGAAAAGTCAATAAAAATGCTTTGCTTAAAATATGGTGGTGGTAGTGTGATGGTCTGGGCTGTTTTGCTGCTTCAGGACCTGGGGCCTGTACGACGAAGCCGGATTAACATGCCCGGGATTTCTCTCAGTTACCTGGGTTGACTTAACCAGACATCTGCGGTCTTGATAAACGGTACTATGAAGCTGGTTATCAACTCGGTAACTCAACCCAGGGTTTTCCAATCTTAATCAGTGCGCGCTCACATAAAAGAGGCGGCGTTGGAAGCATCTGACCAATCACAGACATGGAGAAACAGAGAGCGACATATTTCACCATGGAGGAGCAGACGATGATACTTAAGAAATATGTAGAATTCAGGATCATCGTTCCTGAATGATAACACAACATTATGATTCAGGAATGATAATAAATGGCTCCATTTATGCTGCAGCAACACAGTCGCCGCAGCAAAAGCCAGGAATTAATGCTGGCTGTCATTGCGCAGTAAGTCCGTGCGATTGTACAATCATGGAACAATATCGGACTCTGATCATTTTAGTGTTCATCACACTACAGCGCTTCCTCAGTATATTTGCTTCTCATACTGTGCATATGGATATTTTAGGCTCATATCGTTGAACGTGTTGTAACCCTTCACCATGCCGGCATGGGTGGGTGTGCGCTCCATAAATTCATGTTTTCTACATGTGTGACCTCTTAATCACATTATTTCAGATGCAACCCCGCAGCGCAAGACGATCATGGGAACAAGTAAAGAACAAATACAAATATATAATCCAAACCGGCCATTGACGAGATTCTATGCTGCCACACTCTTTCATGAATGAATGGAATTTCATTTAATATTTGTGCAGCCCACAGGGAAAAAAGCGGGTATTACATGACATGTTTTTATACGTTTTCAGTGTCGCTAACGGTGTGCATCAAACTACCAGTGAATGAATGAATGAATAAATAAATGAATGACGTTTTACTGAGTGGGACCGTGAGCATAATTCGGCCACAAAAAATAAGCTTTTCAGCTACATCAGTACAGCACTAATTTTTTTTTTCACTCGAGGTGAGGCGTTGGTCTATATCAAAATTAATTCAATTAGTCTAACATTAATAAAACCTCAGTGTGATGCAGAGCATCTGTGGTGTTGTCGGTGTCCGGCTGCGATGCGTTACATTAGTGATGTACGGCTCTAACAGCTGACAGATGTAACGGAGTCCAGCAAAGGAAAACCTCCATCTTTCATATAAAGTGTCATGTGGCAAATCAAAAGGGTTGCACCATCTCTGAATATTCTCTCTCTTCTAAGAACTCCTCTCACGATCTGCGCACCGGCATCGACAGGATCTTCTAAAAATGGGCAGGCCATTTTCCAAGAGTGCTGATTGGTCAGGGAGTGGTGCTTTCATAGTCGGAGATCTCTTATCCAGAACTTAACCTGGTCCGGACCAGGTTAGGCGTTCAGCATAAGTTACCGGGGAGATATAACCCGATCAGAAGTGAACCAGCGTCATAGGACGAAAAACCCAGGGTTAACCCTGAAGTTACCTCGATAAGAGAAAATCCGGCTTCGTCGTACAGGCCCCTGGAAGACTTGCTGTGGTAAATGGAACCATGAATTCTGCTTCTATCAAAAAATCCTGAAGGAGAACGTCCGGCCATCTGTTGGTGACCTCAAGCTGAAGCACACTTGGGTTCTGCAGCAGAACAATGATCCAGAACACACCAGCAAGTCCACCTCTGAATGGCTTAAGAACAACAACATGAAGACTTTGGAGTGGCCTAGTCAAAGCCCCCACCTGAATCCCATTGAGATGCTGTGGCATGACCTTAAAAAGGCGGTTCATGCTGGAAAAGCCTCCAATGTGGCTGAATTACAACAATTCTGCAAAGATGAGTGGAACAAAATTCCTCCACAGCGCTGTAGAAGACTCACTGCCAGTTATCACAAACGCTTGATGCAGTTGTTGCTGCTAAGGTGGAACAAGCAGTTATTAGGTTTAGGGGAAGATCACTTTTTCACACAGGGACATGGAGGTTTGGATTACCCCCCTTACTAATAAAACCTTCATAAAAAACTGCATTTTGTGTTTACTTTTGTTACCTCTGTCTGATATTTGTTGATGTGACACATACAAGTGTGACAAAGATGCAAAACAATAAAAAATCAGGTAACACTTTTTCACACAACTGTAATATGAGGTGGACTAGAAACAAATACATTGATTTTCTGAAACTGAAACAAATCTAGTGAATATGATCCAGCTCAGACTTGATTGCATATATGTACCCTTTTGTGTTACATGTGAAATAAATACAGAACAATTACATGCAGGTTACAGACTTGCTGTATTATTTCCCATAGCCGATTCCCCAAGAGCTGAGTTTGGCAAAATTCTATCCCAAATCTTTTGGATCTATGAAGCTTTAATATGGAAAAAGTATTCTGAAGGAAATTTTGGTTACACTTTGTGATACACAAACAACTTACGTTCTTGTGCATTCAACTACCACATTTTCCGTACTGTCACTCTTTTTTTCATAGTACAGCTGCTCCTCCAGTGGGACATATATCAGAATATAATCTAACATAAGTGTCAATTCATAACGACTGACATGAGCCAAAGGTGTTTATTCTTCTTAATTGTGATTTTTATGATCATTTAGAGGCATTAACTTTGGAATTGGAGAGAATGGGAATTTTTAGCCGTAACAAACTGGATATGAAAAATCCAAAAATCGCCCCATTTTAAATAAATATGACTTATCGTCCAGAGCGACTTGTATGTGTTCGTTTCTTCTTCATGATGCATTTTTTGACTGGTGCGACTAATACTCAGAGCGACTTATAGCCTCGAAAATACATACATGCATACTTGCACCAATGCATTTTTTAAAATAAAGCTGTAACTGAAAAAGGAAAAGGTTGAAGCTGAGGCTTTTTTTTTGCCTATCCTGTACAAGTCATAACATTTTCCAAGAAATCAGTGATTCAAAAATAAAATAAATGAATTTGCAACAAAGCAAAATAGAAGATAAACATAGAAAATTTACTCAGGTTTATTCTTCATCATTCCACTTGTCTATTATTTTATATTGTAGCTGGGCCCATAATTATTTTACCTTTCAATGTTATTTAAAACTCAACAAAGATCTACACAATATGAACTCATCACCAAGTCCATCCCACAATATGACTCCCAAACATGAGGACATCTGCAATACTGGCCCTGAATCTTAGTGATGATGGATCAGATCCATCTTATGTGCTACACAACTTTCTTTCACATCAATACGGGGGAAGAGCGGGGATGCAGCCCCCCACTACCAGAGGGACTGCGTAGTCGTAGAAATTAGAGTTGTACCCCCCATCACAGCCCTTAGATTCATACTCGCATATGAACGACTCTCATCCACACATTTTTCAGACTGTTTGAAAGCAGTTTATGGCACGTAAATATGAATATGAATGTCAGAATCATGCTCACACCTTAATGACAGTTATCTTATTCCATAGTATGTGAGCAGGCGAGAGTCCCACATTTGGGAGCTGAGCTTCACCATCGATGACCCACCATCATAATAAGGCATCCCGGCCGCCCGCGCCCCAGCCCCCCGCTCCCCCGTTTTTTTTTTTATCTTTTTGGGCTTTTTTACCCCCCTCGTTTTTTTTTTCCTTTCGGCCCCCCCCCCCTCTTTTGTCCTCCCTTCCTGCGGTGCCTCGCTTCTTTTCTGATCTCTTTTTCTTTTTTTTTACTCTTTTTAAAATTTTATTTTTTTTTTTTTTTTTTTTTTTTTTTTTTTTTTTTTCAGGGCTTCATTTTTGTTTTGTTTTTTTTATTTTTTTTTTTCTTTTTCTTTCTTTTTCTCTTCTTTCTATACCTTTTTTCTTTTTATATTTTTCCCCCTCTTCGGTCCCCCCCCCCCCTTTTTTGTTTTTTCTTTTCCTCTTCGTTTCCCCATCCTTCCGCCCTCCTTCCTTCCCCTTCCTCTTCAGTGTCCCCCCTGCCGAGTTGATATGACGTCATTTGACATCAGCGGGTTTGACGCACGCACATACTGAGTTAAGTCATGGTGTCAACTGTCTCTAAACCAGCGGAACTTCAACAACACACAACATCTTATTAAAAAACATTTCTACGAAAAAGTAGATTTATTAAAAAAAAAACACAAAGATTGTGCTCCCCCCCCCCCCCCCCCTCTCTCTCTCTCTCTCTTTTTTTTTATATAAAAAGAGTGATGTTTCCCATAATGCATAGCTGTTCTGGAAAGCCAGATACCCACTTTAGTTGTAATAAAAACCTATTTTTTCCCCCCACAAAGTCTATATTTCTTTGTTTTGAAATATTTGTTATTATATGTATCGATTATATATAATCATTTATATCAGTCACACGACTTTGAAATGTGATAAAATATCAGAACTACAGCCCGCGTCTGTAAAATGAAATCACACTGGCAGAATCCCGCCAACAGAGCTCAAATCGCTGAAACTCACGCGAGAGATCACGAGAAGTGATCTCCGCTGGAGGACCGTCCTAGCAGGAGCTGTTGCCTGGAAACCGAAGGGGAACCGCGCTCTGGCCGCCCCGCAGCCTCCCTGCTTTTCAGTCATTAACCAGTTAGAAACGAAACTAAGTCTACGAAGAGATGGCAAATGCTCACCGGACGAACGTGCTGGTTACTTCGTGTCTGAAAACGCCGGTGGACCCCCACACCAAAGCCCCGCTGGCTTCGTACGAGCGGGGGCGAGTCCTGCCGTGCACCGCCTCCGGCCACCTGGACAACCGCGACTACGAGAAGGAGGTGAAGACCGTCAATACGCTGTCTCTCACTGGGTTAGGACTTACAATGTCCCGGTTCAGGGTTTTGGTTTGAATACTTAGAAGTGACTCAGACTCCTTTTCACAGATAACTTTGTACTGTGAGTTGTGATAAAAAAAAAAAGTGAGTTTAACAGTTTAATTGAGCAGACAATGCAGTGATTAAGATTTATTTTTATTAGTCTCATGAACTACATCACACTGAACTTCTGAAGTGAACATAACTTCATAGAATGATCAATACAAGCAGATATTGACCGTATCTGTCTGTTATTGAGGTATTTAACCCTTTCTGTTCAGATCATTTGTATCACAAAGTTCCTGTCAGAAGTAATTGAACGCATCACACCAGTGAAAACAGCTCCACACATTCCTGACTTGATGGAGTCTAAATCTGAGTCTGATCAGCCCGACCTGACGGTTCCAGGTCAGTCCTTGTCATGGAAAGGATTTGATCTGTATAACTTGTTGTCCTGACTGGATTTCCGTCTTTACTAGATTATCAGACGTCACGGTTGATAATCTTGAGCTTGTGTTTTCTATCTCCTGGACAACAACACTGCTGTGTGTCATTCAGGTATTCTAGCCTCCCATCTTGCTCTTTCCAGAAGCCCCGTTACAGAGGAGGAAGTAATGAGACCAGACACCTGATCCATGCTACGCCGGCATTTCAACTCTTTGGGGCTAAGCTGCCTTCTGCGCTCCACCATATGGCTCTTCTTGTGTCTGCTGCTGCAGGATAATAGGCTTAGTCCCGCAGGAGCCTTTGTAACCCCTTTGCAGGGCACGGAGGGGAAAGCCCAGATCCTGCTGCACATCTGCCAACATGAAAAACCAGTTAAAGCCACATTTAGTGTTGCAGGATGTGGACAGAAAAGCGTTAAAGTGACCGCTTACTGGAGCTTTGTGTGACCATTTCAGCTGGAGTATGAAGACTCGGGCTCTGATTTCTGTGATGAAGACTGTCTGGGGAAGGGCGGCCCTCACCTGGGGAGAAACTGTGGAGAGCGCTTTGACCTGAGGGAGATCTTCTTCTCCAACGAGGAGTACTACAGTAAGCTGGAGGAGCTGAAGAAGGCTCACCTGCGGACCATGGCCGAGCTGGAGAGCATGTACAGGCAGAAGCTGCAGCTGAAGTCCACGGAGCCATTAGATGTGCTGGATGTAGGACACAGGTGGGTGTCTGTGGGTCAGGATGGCGGGGGCTCCGTGCTCTTTCTGTTATTCTTTGTTTTCAACACGCTAAGATTTTTCCTGTTGCATAAGGGCTGTGCGATATACTGATATGACATCACGATATGATATTCACATGAGAGAGGTATGATATTTACACATATCGTTATATCGCAGTATCCGTTGTGCAAATTCTTTTGCTTTATTTTTCCGTAATGACCCGGCTGCACCTCGGCTGACTACAAACGGGTCACCTGATTATTTAATAAGGTTGGGAAAAAATATCAATACACTGAAATATCACCATATTTTAATTAGGGATGCATGATATTGGAATTTTGGCCGATATCCGATATAGCGATGTTTTAAAACTCATGTGGCTGATAACCGATATCGATACCGATAATAAAGCAGGAAAAAAATAAGCAGTCATTGCAAATAGCAGTTTTGTTATCCGACACTTTGAAAAATAGGGGTGTGAAAAAATATCGATACACTGAAAGATCGCAATATTTTTCCTATACTGATATCATATTGATATTTAAAAATGCCCTATTGATCTATTTCACTTACAAAATCTTGCAAAATTTCATCGTTCTGTTAAAAACTCACGGTATTTTGTGTATTCTTGCGAGATGTCGTGAATAAAATAGATCGATACTGCATTTTTAAATGTCAATATGATATCAGCATATGAAAATATCGCAAAACTTTTGTGAATTCTTGTGAGATTTTTTAACAGAACTATAAAATATCGCGAGATTTAATTAGTAAAATAGATCGTTACCATGTTTTTAAATGTCAATATGGCTACGTTCACACTGCAGGTAAATGCGACATGAATCCGATCTTTTCACAGCACAAGTCGCACTGAATCTGACATTTCTGGATCGGATCCTATGTATACATGTTGCATGTACACACTCCTCTGTACACATGTTGCATGTACACACTCCTCTGTACACATGTTGCATCTACACACTCCTCTGTACGCATGTTACATGTACACACTCCTCTGTACACATGTTGCATGTACACACTCCTCTGTACACATGTTGCATCTACACACTCCTCTGTATACATGTTGCATGTACACACTCCTCTGTACACATGTTGCATGTACACACTCCTCTGTACACATGTTGCATGTACACACTCCTCTGTACACATGTTGCATGTACACACTCCTCTGTACACATGTTGCATGTACACACACTCCTCTGTACGCATGTTACATGTACACACTCCTCTGTACACATGTTATATGTACACACTCCTTTGTACACATGTTGCATGTACACACTCCTCTGTACACATGTAGCATCCACACACTCCTCTGTACACATGTTGCATCCACATACTCCTCTGTACACGTTACATCTACACACTCCTCTGTACACATGTAGCATCCACACACTCCTCTGTACACGTTAAATGTACACGCTCCTCTGTACACATGTAGCATCCACACACTCCTCTGTACACATGTTACATCTACACACTCCCTCTGTACACATGTAGCATCCACACACTCCTCTGTACACATGTTACATGTACACACTCCTCTGTACACATGTAGCATCCACACACTCCTCTGTACACATGTTACATCTACACACTCCCTCTGTACACATGTAGCATCCACACACTCCTCTGTACACATGTTGCATCCACACAGTCCTCTGTACACATTTTACATGTACAAACTCCTCTGTACACATGTTGCATCCACACACTCCTCTGTACACATGTTGCATCCACACACTCCTCTGTACACATGTTGCATGTACACACTCCTCTGTACACATGTTGCATCCACACACTCCTCTGTACACATGTTACATGTACACACTCCTCTGTACACATGTTGCATCCACACACTCCCCTGCACACATGTTGCATCCACACACTCCTCTGTACACATGTTGCATGTACACGCTCCTCTGTACACATGTAGCATCCACACACTCCTCTGTACACATGTTGCATCCACACACTCCTCTGTACACATGTTGCATGTACACACTCCTCTGTACACATGTTACATGTACACACTCCTCTGTACACATGTAGCATCCACACACTCCTCTGTACACATGTTGCATCCACACACTCCTCTGTACACATGTTGCATGTACACACTCCTCTGTACACATGTTACATGTACACACTCCTCTGTACACATGTTTGCATCCACACACTCCCTCTGTACACATGTTGCATGGACACACTCCTCTGTACACATGTTGCATGTACACACTCCTCTGTACACATGTTGCATGGACACACTCCTCTGTACACATGTTACATGTACACACTCCTCTGTACACATGTTACATGTACACACTCCTCTGTACACATGTTGCATCCACACACTCCCTCTGTACACGTGTAGCATCCACACACTCCTCTGCACATGTAGCATCCACACACTCCTCTGTACACGTGTAGCATCCACACACTCCTCTGCACACACTGTAGCATCCACACACTCCTCTGTACACGTGTAGCATCCACACACTCCTCTGTACACATGTAGCATCCACACACTCCTCTGCACACATGTAGCATCCACACTCTCCTTTGTACACATGTTACATGTACACACTCCTCTGTACACATGTTGCATCCACACACACTCCTCTGCACACATGTAGCATCCACACACTCCTCTCTGTACACGTGTAGCATCCACACACTCCTCTGTACACATGTAGCATCCACACACTCCTCTGCACACATGTAGCATCCACACACCTCCTCTGTACACGTGTAGCATCCACACACTCCTCTGCACACATGTTGCATCCACACACTCCTCTGTACACGTGTAGCATCCACACACTCCTCTGCACACATGTAGCATCCACACACTCCTCTGTACACGTGTAGCATCCACACACTCCTCTGTACACATGTAGCATCCACACACTCCTCTGCACACATGTAGCATCCACACTCTCCTTTGTACACATGTTACATGTACACACTCCTCTGTACACATGTTGCATCCACACACTTCTCTGTACACATGTTTGCATCCACACACTCCTCTGTACACATGTTGCATCCACACACTCCTCTGTACACATGTTGCATGGACACACCTCCTCTGTACACATGTTGCATCCACACACCTCCTCTGTACACATGTTACATGTACACACTCCTCTGTACACGTGTTGTATCCACACACTCCTCTGTACACATGTTGCATCCACACACTCCTCTGTACACATGTTGCATCCACACACTCCTCCGTACACATGTTACATGTACACACTCCTCTGTACACATGTTGCATCCACACACTCCTCTGTACACATGTTACATGTACACACTCCTCTGTACACGTGTTGTATCCACACAGTCCTCTGTACACATGTTGCATCCACACACTCCTCTGTACACATGTTGCATCCACACACTCCTCCGTACACATGTTACATGTACACACTCCTCTGTACACACATGTTGCATCCACACACTCCTCTGCACACATGTTGCATCCACACACTCCTCTGCACACATGTTGCATCCACACACTCCTCTGTACACATGTAGCATCCACACACTCCTCTGCACACATGTTGCATCCACACACTCCTCTGCACACATGTTGCATCCACACACTCCTCTGTACACATGTAGCATCCACACACTCCTCTGCACACATGTTGCATCCACACACTCCTCTGCACACATGTTACATCTACACACTCCTCTGTACACATGTTCCATGTACACACTCCTCTGTACACATGCTACATCTACACACTTCTCTGCAGGTTTTTGCAGCAGTTGTTTCACACACAGACGTCTCCAAAAAACCTGCTCATATATTTGCTGACTTCCGCCACAATTTGCTTTTCACATGAGCCGGTAACTTCCATGTTTGTTTACATTGGTTCCTGTGACCACCGTGACGTGCTTGAGGTCATTCATGTTCGGGATGGGCGATACCAAAATCCGTCATGTCCATACGATACCAGTATTTCATGGCACTTTTTCAGCGATACCGATATTGATACAGATACTTCTTGTCCTTTTAAAGAAAATGATTGTACATTTTACATCAATATCTTGAATGCAAGAGTAATATAAGATAAAAGACGTGAGAATAGAAGTACTGGAAAGAAATACTCTTAAAACAATAATAAATTATATTGATGATAAAATTAAACAAAAAAGATTTTTCAATTATCAAATAACATAATATATACTAAAACTAAAATAATCACATTTATTAAGTGAAAAATGTTAAAACAGAAAATGTAACAGTGATATTACAAATTTACCAAAACATAACTTAAAATAACCTGCATGAAACCACTGAAAGACATGAAAAACATCATCAACATCACAAACAGTAGCAGCATCACGCTCTGATAGGCTACCACCATCAGATTCCAGCTTCTGTATCACATGATGGTGGTAGCCTATCAGATTCTAGCTTCTGTATCACATGATGACGGTAGCCTATCAGATTCTAGCTTCTGTATCACATGATGGCGGTAGCCTATGAGATTCTAGCTTCTGTGTCACATGATGGTGGTAGCCTATGAGATTCTAGGTTCTGTAGCACACGATGGTGGTAGCCTATGAGATTCTAACTTCTGTGTCCCATGATGGTGGTAGCCTATGAGATTCTAGCTTCTGTGTCACATGATGGTGGTAGCCTATGAGATTCTAGGTTCTGTAGCACATGATGGTGGTAGCCTATCAGATTCTAGCTTCTGTATCACATGATGGTGGTAGCCTATCAGATTCTAGCTTTTGTATCACATGATGGTGGTAGCCTATCAGATTCTAGTTTCTGTATCACATGATGGTGGTTGCCTATCAGATTCTAGCTTCTGTGTCACATGATGGTGGTAGCCTATCAGATTCTAGCTTCTGTATCACATGATGGTGGTAGTCTATCAGATTCTAGCTTCTGTATCACATGATGGTGGTAGCCTATCAGATTCTAGCTTCTGTATCACATGATGGTGGTAGTCTATCAGATTCTAGCTTCTGTATCACATGATGGTGGTAGCCTATCAGATTCTAGCTTCTGTATCACATGATGGTGGTAGTCTATCAGATTCTAGCTTCTGTATCACATGATGATGGTAGTCTATCAGATTCTAGCTTCTGTATCACATGGTGGTGGTAGCCTATCAGATTCTAGCTTCTGTGTCACATGATGGTGGTAGTCTATCAGATTCTAGCTTCTGTATCACATGAAGGTGGTAGCCTATCAGATTCTAGCTTCTGTATCACATGATGGTGGTAGCCTATCAGATTCTAGCTTCTGTGTCACATGATGGTGGTAGCCTATCAGATTCTAGCGTCTGTATCACATAATGGTGGTAGCCTATCAGATTCTAGCTTCTGTATGACATGATGGTGGTAGCCTATCAGATTCTAGCTTCTGTGTCACATGATGGTGGTAGCCTATCAGATTCTAGCTTCTGTGTCACATGATGGTGGTAGCCTATCAGATTCTAGCTTCTGTATCACATGATGGTGGTAGTCTTTCAGATTCTAGCTTCTGTATCACATGATGGTGGTAGTCTATCAGATTCTAGCTTCTGTATCACATGATGGTGGTAGTCTTTCAGATTCTAGCTTCTGTATCACATGATGGTGGTAGTCTATCAGATTCTAGCTTCTGTATCACATGATGGTGGTAGCCTATCAGATTCTAGCTTCTGTATCACATGATGGTGGTAGTCTATCAGATTCTAGCTTCTGTATCACATGATGGTGGTAGTCTATCAGATTCTAGCTTCTGTATCACATGATGGTGGTAGCCTATCAGATTCTAGCTTCTATATCACATGATGGTGGTAGTCTATCAGATTCTAGCTTCTGTGTCACATGATGGTGGTAGTCTATCAGATTCTAGCTTCTGTATCACATGATGGTGGTAGCCTATCAGATTCTAGCTTCTGTATCACATGATGGTGGTAGTCTATCAGATTCTAGCTTCTGTGTCACATGATGGTGGTAGCCTATCAGATTCTAGCTTCTGTATCACATGATGGTGGTAGTCTATCAGATTCTAGCTTCTGTGTCACATGATGGTGGTAGTCTATCAGATTCTAGCTTCTGTATCACATGGTGGTGGTAGCCTATCAGATTCTAGCTTCTGTGTCACATGATGGTGGTAGTCTATCAGATTCTAGCTTCTGTATCACATGAAGGTGGAAGCCTATCAGATTCTAGCTTCTGTATCACATGATGGTGGTAGCCTATCAGATTCTAGCTTCTGTGTCACATGATGGTGGTAGCCTATCAGATTCTAGCGTCTGTATCACATAATGGTGGTAGCCTATCAGATTCTAGCTTCTGTATGACATGATGGTGGTAGCCTATCAGATTCTAGCTTCTGTGTCACATGATGGTGGTAGCCTATCAGATTCTAGCTTCTGTGTCACATGATGGTGGTAGCCTATCAGATTCTAGCTTCTGTATCACATGATGGTGGTAGTCTTTCAGATTCTAGCTTCTGTATCACATGATGGTGGTAGTCTATCAGATTCTAGCTTCTGTATCACATGATGGTGGTAGCCTATCAGATTCTAGCTTCTGTATCACATGATGGTGGTAGTCTATCAGATTCTAGCTTCTGTATCACATGATGGTGGTAGTCTATCAGATTCTAGCTTCTGTATCACATGATGGTGGTAGCCTATCAGATTCTAGCTTCTATATCACATGATGGTGGTAGTCTATCAGATTCTAGCTTCTGTATCACATGATGGTGGTAGCCTATCAGATTCGAGCTTCTTTATCACATGATGGTGGTAGTCTATCAGATTCTAGCTTCTGTGTCACATGATGGTGGTAGCCTATCAGATTCTAGCTTCTGTATCACATGATGGTGGTAGTCTATCAGATTCTAGCTTCTGTGTCACATGATGGTGGTAGTCTATCAGTTTCTAGCTTCAATATCACATGATTTTGGTAGCCAGATTCTTCTGCTTCTGTGTACCCTAAAAAGTGCCTAAACTTACTGGAATGATATTGACACAAAAAATGTTAGTCTTGCCCACTTCTACTGGCAACCCCTCCACAGTTTTTTTTATCCGACCCTGGTTCTGTGTTGAATAATATTTAAATGAATCCAGACCAGTTTTCACCTCGAAGCAGAAGCTTAAGTGCTTTTGCATATTATTGTCAACAGATTAATAAATTAATTAATTAATTTATTCATTCATTCATTTATTCATCCATCTATTTATGCATTCATTCATCCATTTATGCATTCATTTATTCATTCATGCATGCATTAATTAATTAATTCATGCATTCATGCATTTATTCATTCATTCATCCATCCATTTATGCATTCATTCATTCATTCATTCATTCATTCATTCATTCATTCATGCTTTCATTTATGCATTCATTCATTCATACATTCATGCATTAATTAATTAATTCATTCATTCATTCATACATATATTCATTCATACATTCATGCATTAATTCATTCATTTATTTATTCATTCATTCATGCATGCCTTCATTCATACATTCATGCATTCATGCATTCATTCATTTATTTATCCATGCATTCTTTCATACGTTCACCCATTCATCCATTCATGTATTGTTCCAGGCTGCTGTGGTCCAGCACCAGTCCGGCTCCATCGGGCCCCCGCTTGCGGAAGTCTGTGTCTGCGGTTGAGCTGCGGTGGGGCTGCGACCTCTCTGATGAGGGCGAAGCTGCTGGGAACGACGTGGAGAAAGGCCTGCTCCTCTCTCCCAAAGAGCACATCAAGAACATGTGGAAGGACTTCCAGGTGTCTCCCTGTGAGCACCGCCACTCCTCCTCCTCGCTGCACAGTGAGAGGACGTCCAGAAGGAGGAAAGGAAAGCGGAAGCAGGAGCCGTGGAAGAGCAGAGTCACCGTACCGAAGCCTTTCCACATGACGACGCGCGAGGCCGAGCGGCAGAAGCTCGGCCTGAGGACGCGCTCCGAGGTGGAGATGGAGAACACGGAGCTGCGGAAGCAGATCGAGCAGCTGGGCGAGTGTCAGCGGAAGTTCCGCGCCAGCCCGGTCCCTGCACACGTTCACCTCCCGCTGTACGCGGAGCTGCAGGAGCGCCGCAAGGCCACGCGGGGCCGCGAGGAGCGCCGCTCCCGCAGCTCCCAGAGGCCCTTCAGCTTTCTGGAGAGGGAGCGGCTGAAGCAGGAGCAAAGGGAGCTGGATCGCTCCCAGCAGGCCGAGCAGGAGAAGCTCCAGCCCTTCAAGGCCACGCCGGTGCCCAGGTCTGTGTACGTAGCAGCCCTGGGGGAGCAGATGAAGGAGGAGCAGCTGTACCGCTCCATCAAGATTCAGATGAGGGCCCAGGAGATGCTGCGGAGCTCCTCGCTGCCCCCCAGCATGCTCGCACGGAGACTCAGCGACCGCAAGAAGAGCAAAGACGGCAGCGGGGGGGACGACAGCTTCTCCCACCGGCCGCAGATCAACAAGGAGGTGCCGGACTTCGACGCCAGCTACCGACGCTTCCAGAAGCACCTGGAGAGACGCAAGGAGGTGAAGCCCACCACCGCCTGCGAGCCCTTCCACCTGAAGACGGCGCAGATCTCCTCGCACCGGGAGCGCGTCCTGGCCGACATCCAGCAGGAGCAGAGCAGCCCGCGGACGCTGCGCTGGCCGTATGTCGGCCCCAAGCCGGCCCGCACGCCCGGATCCAGCCTGTGCTCGTCCCTGTCCGGCAGCCTGGAGCTGCTGCCCGCCAAAGCCACCGACGCCACCAAGAAGCGCCACGATGCAGTCAGGTACCAGGCCAGGAGTGCAGACCCCCGCCTCTGTGGTCCAGGTGGTCCAGACCCCCGCCTCTGTAGTCCAGGTGGTCCAGACCCCCGCCTCTGTGGTCCAGACCCCCGCCTCTGTAGTCCAGACCCCCGCCTCTGTGGTCCAGATCCCCGCCGCTGTGGTCCAGATCCCCACTGCTGTAGTCCAGACCCCCGCCGCTGTGGTCCAGACCCCCGCCGCTGTAGTCCAGACCCCCGCCGCTGTAGTCCAGACCCCCGCTGCTGTAGTCCAGGTGGTCCAGAGCCCCCACCACTGTAGTCCAAGTGGTCCAGAGCCCCCAGACCAGAGCACCAGAGTAGACGTAGCGATCCAGCAGCTGTGTTCCGGCTTCCTTTCCCATCACCCCCTCTGCCGTGTGCATCATAGCAGCATCAGACGCTGACCCCTCCCTGCAGCTCCCCCCTCCTCCAGATCTATGAACTAAACCATCTCCCTGAGCAGAAAGGTGCTGGAGCAAAGGAGGAAGGCTGAGGAGGAGGAGGAGCGGTGGAAGGAGAAGCAGAGGCAGAGGGAGAAGAGACTGCAGAGGGTGGTGGTGAAGCGAGCCCAGGCCAACGACCCCCATCTGGCTCTGTCACAGACCCACCAGAGCAAGCTGAAGGAGTTCAGGTGCTCGCAGCAACATCCGTGTACAGGACGGATTCAAGGGGAACTTCGTTTTTTCCAACCTGGATCTGTTTTCCAGCACGAATCCGTTCATTTCTCACCCAGACAGTTTTGGTGTTACGTGAATTCCATCAGCAGATATTTAGATCCTCCACATCACCAATGCTTTGCTACCAAACATTAGTCGGAGCCCCTGTGAGCTCGAAGCAGCTTCAAGTGGCTTTTTTGTGGTGATCCGTCTTTATTTACAGATATTGTTACTGCGGCAAGCGACACCATGGCAAGTACATGTCTGTAAATAAGGACTTAGTTGTGGTGACAAATAAGCAACTCTAAGCCTCTTTGAGCTCACGGGGGGTCCGACTAATGTTTGGTAACAAAACATTGGTGAAATGAAGGAGTTTGTGGCAGATAATGATTATTTAGAGGCTGCACGCATCACTTACAGTTGTGTGAAAAAGGTTTTGCACCCTTCCTGATTTCTTATTTTTTTGCATGTTTGTCACACTTGGATGTTTCAGATCATCAAACAAATTTAAACATCAGACAAAGATAACAAGTACACACAAAATGGTTTTTGAATGAAGATTTTTATCAGTAAGGGGGGAAAAATCCAAACCTCCATGGTCCTGTGTGAAAAAGTGATGGGCCTGATTACTGCCACACCTGTTCTCCATCAGGAATCACTTAAATAGGACCTGCCTGACAAAGTGAAGTAGACCAAAAGATCCTCAAAGCTAGACATCATGCTGCCATCCAAAGAAATTCAGGAACAAATGAGAAACAAAGTAATTGAGATCTCTCAGTCTGGAAAAGGTTCCAAAGCCATTTCTAAAGCTTTGGGACTCCAGAGAACCACAGTGAGAACCATTATCCACAAATGGTGAAAACATGTAACAGTGGTGAACCTTCCCAGGAGGGGCCGGCCGACCAAAATGACCCCAAGAGCACAGCGACGACTCATCCAAGAGGTCACAAAAGACCCCAGAACAACATCCAAGAACTGCAGGCCTCACTTGCCTCAATGAAGGTCAGTGTTCATGACTCCCCCATCAGAAAGAGACTGGGGGGCAAAAATGGCTGCATGGCAGAGTTCCAAGACCAAAACCACTGCTGAGCAAAAAGAACATAAAGGCTCGTCTCAGTTTAGCCAGAAAGCATCTTGATGATCCCCAAGACTTTTGGGAAAATACTCTGTGGACTGACGAGACAAAAGTGGAACTTTCTGGAAGGTGTAGGTCCCATTACATCTGGCGTAAAAGTAACACGGCATTTCAGAAAAGGAACATCATAGCAACAGTAAAATATGGTGGTGGTAGTGTGATGGTCTGGGGCTGTTTTGCTGCTTCAGGACCTGGAAGACTTGCTGTGGTAAATGGAACCATGAATTCTGCTGTCTACCAAAAAATCCTGAAGGAGAATGTCCGGCCATCTGTTGGTGACCTCAAGCTGAAGCGCACTTGGGTTCTGCAGCAGAACAATGATCCAGAACACACCAGCAAGTCCACCTCTGAATGCTTAAGAACAACAACATGAAGACTTTGGAGTGGCCTAGTCAAAGTCCCCTCCTGAATCCCATTGAGATGCTGTGGCATGACCTTAAAAAGGCGGTTCATGCTGGAAAAGCCTCCAATGTGGCTGAATTACAACAATTCTGCAAAGATGAGTGGAACAAAATTCCTCCACAGCGCTGAAGAAGACTCACTGCCAGTTATCACAAACGCTTGATTGCAGTTGTTGCTGCTAAGGTGGAACAACCAGTTATTAGGTTTAGGGGAAGATCACTTTTTCACACAGCTGTACGTTATTTTGGACATACGCTGATCTGGAGAGGATCTAAATATCCCCTAAAGGAATTAAAGTTACACTAAAACTGTCTGGGTGAGGAAATGAACGGATTTCATGCTGGAAAATAGATCCAGGTTGAAAAAAACCAAACTTCCCCTTACAATCTCAGACATGAGCTCTGAAGTCTGAGGATTCCTCTCTGTAAATCTGTTGTTTCTGCAGGAAACAAGACCTCCAGCGCAGGAAGGAGTACAAGCAGGAGATTAAAGAGATGCAGCAGAGAGTGAAGGGACGGCCGCTGCTGCTGGAGCAGGTTGCACAGGTGAGGTCCTGCTGCCGTCTCAAACAGGGTCCTTGCAGGGCCTTAAAAAGTCTAAAAATGTCTAAAATTCTGAACTTTAAATTTAAGGCCTTAAAAGGTCTTTAAAGACACACAACGTAACTTTTAGACCTTAAAAATCTGTGTTTCTGACTCGTTTTGATGTCACACCAACATTCATTATGCGCATTTTCGAGCTGTCAGTGCCCAGAGGCGTCCCGGGGCTCAGAAACAGCACTATGTAAGATTCCCATCCGGGACGCGACCGTGACGTTGCAGCCAACTATTGGTTGCAGCACCGCGTCACTCACTAGCAACCGGATGTAAACCAGGTATCAACATCGCGGGTGTTTTGAATGCGCATCATGTCGAATTCGGTAAAGAAACGCAGGAAAACATCACCGGAGGAAGAGAGGAAAAGAAACAGAGGAAGGGACAGAACAAGAGTCAAGATAAGACTGTCTTTTACTGGCTGGAGTGAGCTTACAGTACAGGTACGAACAAGATGGATGCTAGTTTAGCCGCCGATAGGGGGCTAAAAAACTGAGAAAACTGCTGGTTTTGGAAATGCTAAAAATAATAATTGAGAACCCACGTCAACACCCCCACTTGTTCTCATATGAGAATATTGGCATCCAAATGACAATAAAGACAGAACAAAAACATTAATTATGTCCAAACATGAACTCGACAAACTTGTTCAACTTCACTTTGGTTGCAGGTTTTGTGAGCACATCTGCGACCATCTGATCAGTTGGACAATAATCCAGTGCCACTTTCCCAGCAGTCACGACTGATCTGAGTTAGAACTGGTTTTGTAAATGCTGTCCTGAATGAGTCCGGTTAGAACTGGTTTTGTAAATGCTGTCCTGAATGAGTCCTGGTTAGAACTGGTTTTGTGAATGCTGTCCTGAATGAGTCCTGGTTAGAACTGGTTTTGTAAATGCTGTCCTGAATGAGTCATGGTTAGAACTGGTTTTGTTAAAGCTGTCCTGAATGAGTCCTGGTTAGAACTGTTTTTGGAAATTCTGTCCTGAATGAGTCGTGGTTAGAACTGGTTTTGTAAATGCTGTCCTGAATGAGTCCTGGTTAGAACTGAATTTGGAAATTCTGTCCTGAATGAGTCGTGGTTAGAACTGGTTTTGGAAATGCTGTCCTGAATGAGTCCTGGTTAGAACTGGTTTTGTAAATTCTTTCCTGAATGAGTCCTGGTTAGAACTGGTTTTGTAAATGCTGTCCTGAATGAGTCCTGGTTAGAACTGGTTTTGGAAATGCTGTCCTGAATGAGTCATGGTTAGAACTGGTTTTGTAAATGCTGTCCTGAATGAGTCGTGGTTAGAACTAGTTTTGGAAATGCTGTCCTGAATGAGTCATGGTTAGAACTGGTTTTGGAAATCCTGTCCTGAATGAGTCGTGGTTAGAACTGGTTTTGGAAATGCTGTCCTGAATGAGTGTGATTAGAACTGGTTTTGTAAATGCTGTCCTGAATGAGTCCTGGTTAGAACTGGTTTTGGAAATGCTGTCCTGAATGAGTCCTGGTTAGAACTGGTTTTGGAAATTCTGTCCTGAATGAGTCCTGGTTAGAACTGGTTTTGGAAATGCTGTCCTGAATGAGTCCTGGTTAGAACTGGTTTTGTAAATGCTGTCCTGAATGAGTCCTGGTTAGAACTGGTTTTGGAAATCCTTTCCTGAATGAGTCTTGGCTAGAACTGGTTTTGGAAATCCTGTCCTGAATGAGTCGTGGTTAGAACTGGTTTTGGAAATGCTGTCCTGAATGAGTCGTGGTTAGAACTGGTTTTGTAAATGCTGTCCTGAATGAGTCCTGGTTAGAACTGGTTTTGGAAATTCTGTCCTGAATGAGTCGTGGTTAGAACTGGTTTTGTAAATGCTGTCCTGAATGAGTCCTGGTTAGAACTGATTTTGGAAATTCTGTCCTGAATGAGTCGTGGTTAGAACTGGTTTTGGAAATGCTGTCCTGAATGAGTCCTGGTTAGAACTGGTTTTGTAAATTCTGTCCTGAATGAGTCGTGGTTAGAACTGGTTTTGTAAATACTGTCCTGAATGAGTCCTGGTTAGAACTGGTTTTGGAAATGCTGTCCTGAATGAGTCGTGGTTAGAACTGGTTTTGGAAATGCTGTCCTGAATGAGTCCTGGTTAGAACTAGTTTTGGAAATGCTGTCCTGAATGAGTCCTGGTTAGAACTGGTTTTGGAAATTCTGTCCTGAATGAGTGTGATTAGAACTGGTTTTGTAAATGCTGTCCTGAATGAGTCCTGGTTAGAACTGGTTTTGTAAATTCTGTCCTGAATGAGTCCTGGTTTAGAACTGGTTTTTTAAATGCTGTCCTGAATGAGTCCTGGTTAGAACTGATTTTGAAAATTCTGTCCTGAATGAGTCCTGGTTAGAACTGGTTTTGGAAATGCTGTCCTGAATGAGTCCTGGTTAGAACTGGTTTTGGAAATGCTGTCCTGAATGAGTCCTGGTTAGAACTGGTTTTGGAAATCTGTCCTGAATGAGTCGTGGTTAGAACTTTTTGAAATCTGGCCTGAATGAGTCCTGTTTAGAACTGGTTTTGGAAATGCTGTCCTGAATGAGTGTGATTAGAACTGGTTTTGTAAATGCTGTCCTGAATGAGTCCTGGTTAGAACTGGTTTTGGAAATTCTGTCGTGAATGAGTCGTGGTTAGAACCGGTTTTGTAAATTCTGTCCTGAATGAGTCCTGGTTAGAACTGGTTTTGGAAATTCTGTCCTGAATGAGTCGTGGTTAGAACTGGTTTTGGAAATGCTGTCCTGAATGAGTCCTGGTTAGAACTGGTTTTGGAAATGCTGTCCTGAATGAGTCCTGGTTAGAACTGGTTTTGTAAATGCTGTCCTGAATGAGTCCTGGTTAGAACTGGTTTTGGAAATGCTGTCCTGAATGAGTCTGGTTAGAACTGGTTTTGGAAATGCTGTCCTGAATGAGTCGTGGTTAAAACTGGTTTGGAAATGCTGTCCTGAATGAGTCCTGGTTAGAACTAGTTTTGGAAATTCTGTCCTGAATGAGTCCTGGTTAGAACTGGTTTGGAAATCCTGTCCTGAATGAGTTCTGGTTAGAACTGGTTTTGGAAATTCTGTCCTGAATGAGTCGTGGTTAGAACTGGTTTTGGAAATGCTGTCCTGAATGAGTCCTGGTTAGAACTGGTTTTGGAAATGCTGTCCTGAATGAGTCCTGGTTAGAACTGGTTTTGGAAATTCTGTCCTGAATGAGTCATGGTTAGAACTGGTTGAGTAAATTCTGTCCTGAATGAGTCCTGGTTAGAACTGGTTTTGGAAATTCTGTCCTGAATGAGTCCTGGTTTAGAACTGGTTTTGGAAATGCTGTCCTGAATGAGTCCTGGTTTAGAACTGGTTTTGGAAATTCTGTCCTGAATGAGTCCTGGTTTAGAACTGGTTTTGGAAATTCTGTCCTGAATGAGTCCTGGTTAGAACTGGTTTTGTAAATGCTGTCCTGAATGAGTCCTGGTTAGAACTGGTTTTGGAAATTCTGTCCTGAATGAGTCCTGGTTAGAACTGGTTTTGTAAATGCTGTCCTGAATGAGTCGTGGTGAGAACTAGTTTTGGAAATTCTGTCCTGAATGGGTCCTGGTTAGAACTGGTTTTGGAAATGCTGTCCTGAATGAGTCCTGGTTAGAACTGGTTTTGTAAATTCTGTCCTGAATGAGTCCTGGTTAGAACTGGTTTTGTAAATGCTGTCCTGAATGAGTCGTGGTTAGAACTGGTTTTGGAAATTCTGTCCTGAGTGAGTCCTGGTTAGAACTGGTTTTGTAAATTCTGTCCTGAATGAGTCCTGGTTAGAACTGGTTTTGTAAATTCTGTCCTGAATGAGTCCTGGTTAGAACTGGTTTTGGAAATTCTGTCCTGAATGAGTCCTGGTTAGAACTGGTTTTGGAAATGCTGTCCTGAATGAGTCCTGGTTAGAACTGGTTTTGGAAATTCTGTCCTGAATGAGTCCTGGTTAGAACTGGTTTTGTAAATTCTGTCCTGAATGAGTCCTGGTTAGAACTGGTTTTGGAAATTCTGTCCTGAATGAGTCCTGGTTAGAACTGGTTTTGTAAATGCTGTCCTGAATGAGTCCTGGTTAGAACTGGTTTTGGAAATTCTGTCCTGAATGAGTCCTGGTTAGAACTGGTTTTGGAAATGCTGTCCTGAATGAGTCCTGGTTAGAACTGGTTTTGTAAATTCTGTCCTGAATGAGTCCTGGTTAGAACTGGTTTTGTAAATGCTGTCCTGAATGAGTCCTGGTTAGAACTGGTTTTGTAAATTCTGTCCTGAATGAGTCCTGGTTAGAACTGGTTTTGGAAATGCTGTCCTGAATGAGTCGTGGTTAGAACTGGTTTTGGAAATCCTGTCCTGAATGGAAATGCTGTCCTGAATGAGTCCTGGTTAGAACTGGTTTTGGAAATCCTGTCCTGAATGAGTCCTGGTTAGAACTGGTTTTGGAAATGCTGTCCTGAATGAGTCCTGGTTAGAACTGGTTTTGTAAATGCTGTCCTGAATGAGTCCTGGTTTAGAACTAGTTTTGGAAATTCTGTCCTAAATGAGTCCTGGTTAGAACTGGTTTTGGAAATTCTGTCCTGAATGAGTCCTGGTTAGAACTGGTTTTGTAAATGTTTGTCCTGAATGAGTCCTGGTTAGAACTGGTTTTGGAAATTCTGGGGTCCTGAATGAGTCCTGGTTAGAACTGGTTCGTGTACTTTAATAGTAATAGTAATACTTCTTTTTGGTGAGGGAAGCCTCTGAGGATACTTAATGACGTGTACTTCAGTAATACTTCTTTTTGGTGAGGAAAGCCTCTTAGGATACTTAATGCGGTGTACTTCAGTAGTACTTCTTTTTGGTGAGGGAAGCCTCTGAGGATACTTAATGACGTGTACTTCAGTAATACTTCTTTTTGGTGAGGGAAGCCTCTGAGGATACTTAATGCCGTGTACTTCAGTAATACTTCTTTTTGGTGAGGGAAGCCTCTGAGGATACTTAATGACGTGTACTTCAGTGATACTTCTTTTTGGTGAGGGAAGCCTCTGAGGATACTTAATGACGTGTACTTCAGCAGTTCTTCTTTTTCGTGAGGGAAGCCTCTGAGGACACTTAATGACGTGTACTTCAGTGATACTTCTTTTTGGTGAGGGAAGCCTCTGAGGATACTTAATGACGTGTACTTCAGCAGTTCTTCTTTTCGGTGAGGGAAGCCTCTGAGGACACTTAATGACGTGTACTTCAGTAGTACTTCTTTTTGGTGAGGAAAGCCTCTGAGGATACTTAATGACGTGTACTTAGGTAATACTTCTTTTTGGTGAGGGAAGCCTCTGAGGATACTTAATGACGTGTACTTCAGTAATACTTCTTTTTGGTGAGGGAAGCCTCTGAGGATACTTAATGACGTGTACTTCAGTAATACTTCTTTTTGGTGAGGGAAGCCTCTGAGGATACTTAATGACGTGTACTTCAGTAATACTTCTTTTTGGTGAGGAAAGCCTCTGAGGATACTTAATGACGTGTACTTCAGTAATACTTCTTTTTGGTAAGGGAAGCCTCTGAGGATACTTAATAACGTGTACTTCAGTAATACTTCTTTTTGGTGAAGGAAGCCTCTGAGGATACTTACTGACGTGTACTTCAGTAATACTTCTTTTTAGTGAGGGAGGCCTCTGAGGATACTTAATGACGTGTACTTCAGTAATACTTCTTTTTGGTAAGGGAAGCCTCTGAGGATACTTAATGACGTGTACTTCAGTAATACTTCTTTTTTTGGTGAGGGAAGCCTCTGAGGATACTTAATGCCGTGTACTTCAGTAATACTTCTTTTTGGTGAGGGAAGCCTCTGAGGATACTTAATGACGTGTACTTCAGTAATACTTCTTTTTGGTGAGGGAAGCCTCTGAGGATACTTAATGAAGTGTACTTCAGTAATACTTCTTTTTGGTGAGGGAAGCCTCTGAGGATACTTAATGACGTGTACTTCAGTAATACTTCTTTTTGGTGAGGGAAACCTCTGAGGATACTTAATGACGTGAACTTTAGTAATACTACTTTTTGGTAAGGGAAGCCTCTGAGAATACTTAATGACGTGTACTTCAGTAATACTTCTTTTTGGTAAGGGAAGCCTCTGAGGATACTTAATGACGTGTACTTCAGTATTACTTCTTTTTGGTGAGGGAAGCCTCTGAGAAACTTAATGACGTGTACTTCAGTAATACTTCTTTTGAGTAAGGGAAGCCTCTGAGGATACTTAATGACGTGTACTTTAGTAATACTTCTTTTTGGTGAGGAAAGCCTCTGAGGATACTTAATGCCGTGTACTTCAGTAGTACTTCTTTTTGGTGAGGGAAGCCTCTGAGGATACTTAATGACGTGTACTTCAGTAATACTTCTTTTTGGTGAGGGAAGCCTCTGAGAATACTTAATGACGTGTACTTCAGTAATACTTCTTTTTGGTCAGGGAAACCTCTGAGGATACTTAATGACGTGTACTTCAGTAATACTTATTTTTGGTGAGGGAAGCCTCTGAGGATCCTTAATGACGTGTACTTCAGTAATACTTCTTTTTGGTGAAGGAAGCCTCTGAGGATACTTAATGACGTGTACTTCAGTAATACTTATTTTTGGTGAGGGAAGCCTCTGAGGATACTTAATGACGTGTACTTCAGTAATACTTGTTATGGTGGACAATTCAGTTCGAAATGCAAACATCACTGATGCTGATGCTGCGTTCTGATTGGCTAACCGCTGAAATGCAAACGTCACTGATGCTGATGCTGCGTTCTGATTGGCTATCCGCTGAAATGCAAACGTCACTGATGCTGATGCTGCGTTCTGATTGGCTAACCGCTGAAATGCAAACATCACTGATGCTGATGCTGCGTTCTGATTGGCTAACCGCTGAAATGCAAACATCACTGATGCTGATGCTGCGTTCTGATTGGCTAACCGCTAAAATGCAAACATCACCAATGCTGATGCTGCGTTCTGATTGGCTAACCGCTAAAATTCAAACATCACTGATGCTGATGCTGCGTTCTGATTGGCTCACCGCTGAAATGCAAACGTCACTGATGCTGATGCTGCGTTCTGATTGGCTAAACGCTGAAATGCAAACATCACTGATGCTGAGCTGCGTTCTGATTGGCTAACCGCTGAAATGCAAACATCACTGATGCTGCGTTCTGATTGGCTCACCGCTGAAATGCAAACATCACTGATGCTGATGCTGCGTTCTGATTGGCTAACCGATGAAATGCAAACATCGCTGATGCTGATGCTGCGTTCTGATTGGCTAACCGCTGAAATGCAAACGTCACTGATGCTGATGCTGCGTTCTGATTGGCTAACCGCTGAAATGCAAACGTCACTGATGCTGATGCTGCGTTCTGATTGGCTCACAGCTCAAATGCAAACATCACTGATGCTGATGCTGCGTTCTGATTGGCTCACCGCTGAAATGCAAACGTCACTGATGCTGATGCTGCGTTCTGATTGGCTAACCGCTGAAATGCAAACATCACTGATGCTGATGCTGCGTTCTGATTGGCTAACCGCTGAAATGCAAACATCACTGATGCTTATGCTGCGTTCTGATTGGCTAACCGCTGAAATGCAAACATCACTGATGCTTATGCTGCGTTCTGATTGGCTAACCGCTGAAATGCAAACATGACTGATGCTGATGCTGCGTTCTGATTGGCTAACCGCTGAAATGCAAACATCACTGATGGTGATGCTGCGTTCTGATTGGCTCACCGCTGAAATGCTAACGTCACTGATGCTGATGCTGCGTTCTGATTGGCTCACCGCTGAAATGCAAACGTCACTGATGCTGCGTTCTGATTGGCTAACCGCTGAAATGCAAACATCACTGATGCTTATGCTGCGTTCTGATTGGCTAACCGCTGAAATGCAAACATCACTGATGCTTATGCTGCGTTCTGATTGGCTAACCGCTGAAATGCAAACATCACTGATGCTGATGCTGCGTTCTGATTGGCTAACCGCTGAAATGCAAACATCACTGATGCTGATGCTGCGTTCTGATTGGCTAACCGCTGAAATGCAAACATCACTGATGCTGATGCTGCATTCTGATTGGCTCACCGCTGAAATGCAAACATCACTGATGCTGATGCTGCGTTCTGATTGGCTCACCGCTGAAATGCAAACATCACTGATGCTGCGTTCTGATTGGCTAACCGCTGAAATGCAAACATCACTGATGCTGATGCTGCGTTCTGATTGGCTAACCGCTGAAATGCAAACATCACTGATGCTGATGCTGCATTCTGATTGGCTAACCGCTGAAATGCAAACATCACTGATGCTGATGCTGCGTTCTGATTGGCTAACCGCTGAAATGCTAACATCACTGATGCTGATGCTGCGTTCTGATTGGCTAACCGCTGAAATGCAAACATCACTGATGCTGATGCTGCGTTCTGATTGGCTAACCGCTGAAATGCAAACATCACTGATGCTGATGCTGCGTTCTGATTGGCTAACCGCTGAAATGCAAACATCACTGATGCTGATGCTGCATTCTGATTGGCTAACCGCTGAAATGCAAACATCACTGATGCTGATGCTGATGCTGCGTTCTGATTGGCTAACCGCCGAAATGCAAACATCACTGATGCTGATGCTGCGTTCTGATTGGCTAACCGCTGAAATGCAAACATCACTGATGCTGATGCTGCGTTCTGATTGGCTAACAGCTGAAATGCAAACATCACTGATGCTGCGTTCTGATTGGCTAACCGCTGAAATGCAAACATCACTGATGCTGATGCTGCATTCTGATTGGCTAACCGCTGAAATGCAAACATCACTGATGCTGATGCTGCGTTCTGATTGGCTAACCGCTGAACCTTTTCCCCGGTGACAGAGAAATGCCAAACATGCAGCAGAGAAGCGCTACACAGAAACCCTGCAGGGCTGCGACGTGACCGAGGACTTCGTCAGCAGCAGAGCGGCCGGGTCGGCCCCCCCGCTAGGACACCACCACCCCCGGTGAGTCGGATATCTTCACCTTAACAAAGATTCAGAGTAAAACAGGCAGCTTTAACACCGCTGGTGTTTCTCTCTGGCTCATCAGGGACCCCGAAGACACGGACACGGATTCTGAACCTGTCCTCTACAGAAAAGTCTTCCTGGACGATGAAGACGTCGACGAGCCTTCTGAGAGGAAAGGCGAGGATGAGGAGGAGGAGGGCGATAAACCAGACGGTGACGACGGCAGCAGCCACCACACCAAAGAGGACGATCGTGGCAGCGATCAGCACGGTTCTGACCACAGCTACCACTACTCCGACGATCACGAGGACTACTCGGAGGACGAGGAGCACGATGCCGACGGCAGGCAGCAAGAAACCGATGATGTCACGCATGACCAGGAGCTCTGACTGAGGACGGGACACGGAGCACGTGAACAGGAGGAAACTTTGTCTTCTAGGATTTTTAAAGACCCACAACACAACTTTCAGCAGCTTTCTCAGTGACCCCCCCCCATGGATGGCTAAACCTCACCATCTTCATCCTACCTGTACCGGGAGTCCCCCCCACACTGCAAAAACTCAAATCTGACCAAGTGTGTTTGTCTAATGGGCTTTAGCAGCGGAGCTGTGCATAAAGCCCGTTTCTGGTCAAAATATCTTGTCACACTCAAAATAAGACTAAATTACTTAAAGAGAAACTAGGGATGCACGATATTGGAATTCTGGCCGATATCTGATATGCCGATATTTTAAAGGGATTAGAGGCAAGATTAAGAAACCAAACTCATGACTGGCGCTTCAGGTAACTGCAGCCCCCACCAAGCCGTCACGGAGCACAAGCTGAAGCTATAACGTTGTTTCTACGCTTTTTCTTCGTAGTTCCACGTTTTAGTGTCTTTCAGTTGATCTGGATCGTTTGCTGACGGCAGAATAATCCATAACTGTCGCTTACAGTGTCTGAATTTACCGCGTCCGTCTTCTTCTTGGATCAAAACTGCGGATGTAGCGTCAATGACGTCACGTCTGCAGGGCAGCGCGGGAAATTCAGGCACCGAATTGCAGCTTTATGCAGCACACAGCCTGTTCAAGGCAACGCAGAGAAACGTGGTGGAAACGTTATTTTTGGTATTTAGCGCTTCATCACCCATTAGTATGAAAAAGACGGACATTCATGTTTGTTTTTATTCCTGCCTCTCATCCATTTCCGACACTTTGAAAAATAGGGGTGGGAAAAATATTGATAGGCTGAAATATTGTGATATTTTTATATGCCAATATAAAATTGATATTTAAAAATCTCACAAGTGTTCATCGTTCTGCTGCAAAATACCACAATATTTCATGAATTCTCATGAAATTTTGTGACAGAATGAGATGTCACGAGATTTTGTTGGTGAAATAGATCGAGACCGCATTTTAAAATGTCAATATGACAGCAGCATATGAAAATATCGCAAAATTTTTGTAAATTCTCGCGAGATTTCGTAACAGAACAATGAAATATCGCAAGATTTCTTTAGTAAAATATATCAATAGCGCATTTTTAAATTTCAATATATCAGCATATGAAAATGTTGCGATATTTCAGTGTATCTTTTTTTTCCCACCCCTAGTCTTTAGAAGTTTTAAAGTTTAAAAAAGAAGGTTTTGAAGAAGAAGAAGTTGTTTTTTTTTTTTTTAGACTTTAGAAACAGCGGGCTGATCTGTTAAACATCGCTTAGATATCAGCAGGGCGGCAGATGTCTGATACTCAGTTTTAAGGCCAATATAGGCCGATACCCATAGGGGTATCGAGTGATGCATCAGAGCATCACTCTGATGCTGCGTTCAGGTGCATCAGTGAGGAGGAACCAGCGTTACTCTGATGCTGCGTTTAGGTGCATCAGTGAGGAGGAACCAGTATCACTCTGATGCTGCGTTCAGGTGCATCAGTGAGGAGGAACCAGCGTTACACTGATGCTGCTTTCAGGTGCATCAGTGAGGAGGAACCAGCGTTACTCTGATGCTGCGTTCAGGTGCATCAGTGAGGAGGAACCAGCGTTACTCTGATGCTGCGTTCAGGTGCATCAGTGAGGAGGAATCAGCGTTACTCTGATGCTGCGTTCAGGTGCATCAGGTGCAAAGACGGTAAAACATGGATCAGGAACGACATCGCCATGACAACAGATCAGCTGTGGACTGAAGTCTCTGTGACTGACAGACCACATCTGCACGTAGAGGCTGATGATGCCTTCACATGCAGCGGCTGTCGTCCGTCTGCCCGGTTTCACCTGAACGCAGCATGTAAAGTACGAGGGAGCTGCTGATATACAAATGCTACAGAATGTCCCTTTAATCTTTCGTCTAACAGAACTCTTCCAGTACTTACATCATCAATAGCAACATTTGGATTTCCCGCATCCTTTTTCAGCCCAAAAATCATCCATGTGGTTTGATCCAGTCCAGAATAATTTATTTTAGCAAACCGTTGCTTCAGGACTTCATCGCCCACGGTTGCTCTTATTGATCCAAGTCTGCTCCTGATTTGTAAAGTGATGTCATCAGCAAATAAAAAAGTCCATCTCCTTTGTGGCTTCATACATTCATTAATAAATAAAATCAATAGTTTTGGGCCAATCAGTGAGCCCTGTGGTACACCACAAATCACTGATTCACATTTATGATTGTAATTGTTAAACTGAACATGTTGTCTGTTCCTGCAGCACTCGTATGTCCTCTTATATGGAATTATATCTGTGCCTTATTTTTGAGCAAACAAAGCTGTATTTTGAGCGCAGAAAGATGATTTTTGCAGGAACACGAGTTAAACTTTGAGCAGAAAATATTTTCACGCAAAGGATAATTTAAATTGACCAAACAAAAACAAATCCCATGCACACAAAATTGATTTCTGTATGCTCCTGTGCAGACCCACGGCGATAAAAAACAGAAAACTGGCTCTCAGTTTTATTATTCTGCTCCATCAATGTTTCCTCCTCTCCACGGCACACATGCTCGCAGTACATCATCTGCGCTCAGTTCTCTCAATGCGCTCGCTCAACTTAATGCAGTGTTACACTTGTGCCACAATTCCAACCAATCACAAGCATTGGATAAAGTCACCTGATTGGCTGCTTCATAAGTCCCGTTTCCACCCGCGGGTCTGGGTCGGGTCAGCTCGGGCCAGGCCGGACCGGGTGGGTTTTGGTACGGATGTGTTGATTTCACGCTGCGTCCCCACAGCAACCTGTACCCACTCTGGCGGCGCTGGACAGCGCTGCTACGTGATCGTGTGACATCATCGCCATGCAGCGCCGTTTAACCAAAACAACGGCGCCACACATGACAGAAAAAAAAGGAGGCACCCCGGCTTTGTTTTTACGCTTGGTCACGCGGGAAGTGAGATTTTTCAACAAATCAATGTATTGCTTTGTGCTAGCTCCACCTCTTTGGTCCGGATCGGTTAGATCAGTACCCCCCGAAGGGTGCCAAAAAAGTAGGCCGGGTCGGGTCGGATATAAGGAAACCCGTCCCAGTTTTTATCTGTGGAGACGCAAAAAAACGTGGACCGATCCGGCCCGACCCGACCCAGACCCGCTGGTGGAAACGGGGCTATAGGCTCCCGGACTAACCGGCAACACTGTAAAAAGTAAGATCCAGTGCCAATAGATGGTGAATCTTGAAGAGACTGGGTCTATTAATCTGTCAATGCTTTATTCGGGTTCCAATCACTTGGGAATTTATATAAAAATACTCATTTTTTCACAGAGGATAATTCCAAGATATTAATCACAAAGGAAACACTAAACAGAAGGTTGACAACGTTTCTTTTATTATACACCGAGCCAGAGACGAGACAGCTCCAGGCAGCGTTTCCCTCAGCTGCAGTACACATCCACAGCCAGCAGATGGAGCTCATACTGACTGTCTCAAATGTCTTCATGACAATCTCTTGGCAGCTGTGTCAAAATGTCTAGTGTCTCATGAGGCCTCATGAGTGTGTGTGTGTGTGTGGATATGATAACGTTTCTTTTTCCAATTTAAAAGATTTTTTAATTTGTTTATTATGTGATAATTTATAACACATTCAAATAGGTTTTATATAAGCATCTATAGTATGTTAGTTGATCTGTAATTTTCTTTTTTTAAAATGATATATCCTGCAAGTGATGAGGAGGTAACATCCGTTATTTTTTCACATCACATAATTTATGCCAGGTGTTTATCATAGTTTGCATAAATTTTTAAAAAGGCAAGCTGTATACATGTAACAAAACAGAAAATCGAGTTTTCAAAGAACTTCTCTGGAGTGGGTCAGTCTTGACAGTTTGGAGAGGGACGTTGCAGCTGAAGCACTTAATATCACTGTGACATATTATGTAAACCAACAGCTGTCTGCAGCAGCTAATGCTGGTTATAACAGAGTGGTACATAAAATATACCAACAGGAGGGATATGAACAAAGATAACAAAAGGAAAGAAAGGACAAAATAAAAAATTATGCTTTTAACTCGTTGACTATTTGCAGTGTGTGTAAACCTTACAGTAGTGATCATCATAGTATCTTAACTGTAGTATCCACATGATTTACTGCAGCACAATAGCTATAATTGATATAAAAAAAAAGCTTTTAATGATAGATGCACTGGAAGACTTGATTTTGTGCACTGCGACATATTTATTGTTTCTCCATAATATAAAAAGTGGGATCAGGTCAAAGTTTGCCAAGTCCAGAGAATGTGTGGTAGAAGAGTTCAGTGTCTGGTATTATCTAAAGAAAGAAACAGAAGAGAGATGAAGAAAAGAAGAAACAAGAGAAATCAGTACAGTTCACAAGCATCACTACTACTATGAACAAATATAATTGTAACCAATTTTTTCTCATTTTACATGAGCTAACCCCCCACCCTCCACACACACACACCACCACCACCAACAATTGCGGCAAATGATTTTTAAGAAAGCATTTGCCTCCATTTCTGTTGCTAGCTAGCAAGGCTGAAACAATGCTATCTTGGTCAGCTACGTTCATGACTTCATTGAATTAAACAGTAGGAGCAGTGAGAAAAGACCCGTAGCTTACGGCATGCTCGAAGACAGAAGAAAATAGTAATTTGACCATCACAAAAACAAATGGAAAAAAATACACCAAGGGTTATGAACTTATACTTACATGTGGTCGTGATCATGTCTTGATGTTCTGGTTCTGGTTAGACGTCCTGGGAAAGATAAGCTAGAAGTTTAAAAAAAAAGAGAAAAATCAAAGAGAGATGGCCGTTTTCCCTAAATGTTAGACAAAATTCGTCCTTCATGCGAAAGACAGATAAATGTATAATTCATGTAATAATATAAAAATATAAAACTAACCGAAAACGTGAGTTAGACGCCGTACTCCTTTACCTGATATCACCAGTGGCACTGATCTTACTTTTTACAGTGTTGCCGGTTAGACCGGGAGCCTATGAAGCAGCCAATCAGGTGACTTTATCCAATGCTTGTGATTGGTTGGAATTGTGGCACAAGTGTAACACTGCATTAAGTTGAGCGAGCGCATTGAGAGAACTGAGCGCAGATGATGTACTGCGAGCATGTGTGCCGTGGAGAGGAAACATTGATGGAGCAGACGAATAAAACTGAGAGCTAGTTGTCTGTTTTTTATCGCCGTGGGTCTGCACAGGAGCATACAGAAATCAATTTTGTGTGCATGGGATTTTGTTTTTGTTTGGTCAATTTAAATTATCCTTTGCGTGAAAAATATTTCCTGCCCAAAGTTGAACTCGTATTCCTGCAAAAATCATCTCTCTGCGCTCAAAATACAGCTTTGTTTGCTCAAAAATAA
>JALJCO010008052.1:0-10028 GCA_023101725.1 Atherinomorus stipes | reverse complement strand
TTTGTCATCAAAAGCACAAAGGAATCTTGAGAATTGCGGCCTTTTGACTGGTCCAGCTTGGCTCCCATTGACCCCACAGAGCCCAAATTTGCTACATGCATCCAGGACTATCCCCTGATGCTACCCTGAGAGTTTGGTGGTGCTACATAAAAGTGTTGTGGGTACAGACCATGCCATATTCAAGGATGGCCACAAATTAAGGCTGTTTTGTGTATTTTCCATGTTGTCAAACTTTGACCTTTGAACCCAGGGGTCTCAAAATTTACACAGAGGTGTGGGGTCATGGCCAGATAAATTCCTGAAAGATTGGTGCCCCTGAGTTTCTCCCTTTAAGAAATATGACACTGGAAACATCACATTTTCAGCACTCAGCATCAAAAGCACAAAGGAATCTTGAGAATTGCGGCCTTTTGACTGGTCCAGCTTGGCTCCCATTGACCCCACAGAGCCCAAATTTGCTACATGCATCCAGGACTATCCCCTGATGCTACCCTGAGAGTTTGGTGGTGCTACATAAAAGTGTTGTGGGTACAGACCATGTCATATTCAAGGATGGCCACAAATTAAGGCTGTTTTGTGTATTTTCCATGTTGTCAAACTTTGACCTTTGAACCCAGGGGTCTCAAAATTTACACAGAGGTGTGGGGTCATGGCCAGATAAATTCCTGAAAGATTGGTGCCCCTGAGTTTCTCCCTTTAAGAAATATGACACTGGAAACATCACATTTTCAGCACTCAGCATCAAAAGCACAAAGGAATCTTGAGAATTGCGGCCTTTTGACTGGTCCAGCTTGGCTCCCATTGACCCCACAGAGCCCAAATTTGCTACATGCATCCAGGACTATCCCCTGATGCTACCCTGAGAGTTTGGTGGTGCTACATAAAAGTGTTGTGGGTACAGACCATGCCATATTCAAGGATGGCCACAAATTAAGGCTGTTTTGTGTATTTTCCATGTTGTCAAACTTTGACCTTTGAACCCAGGGGTCTCAAAATTTACACAGAGGTGTGGGGTCATGGCCAGATAAATTCCTGAAAGATTGGTGCCCCTGAGTTTCTCCCTTTAAGAAATATGACACTGGAAACATCACATTTTCAGCACTCAGCATCAAAAGCACAAAGGAATCTTGAGAATTGCGGCCTTTTGACTGGTCCAGCTTGGCTCCCATTGACCCCACAGAGCCCAAATTTGCTACATGCATCCAGGACTATCCCCTGATGCTACCCTGAGAGTTTGGTGGTGCTACATAAAAGTGTTGTGGGTACAGACCATGCCATATTCAAGGATGGCCACAAATTAAGGCTGTTTTGTGTATTTTCCATGTTGTCAAACTTTGACCTTTGAACCCAGGGGTCTCAAAATTTACACAGAGGTGTGGGGTCATGGCCAGATAAATTCCTGAAAGATTGGTGCCCCTGAGTTTCTCCCTTTAAGAAATATGACACTGGAAACATCACATTTTCAGCACTCAGCATCAAAAGCACAAAGGAATCTTGAGAATTGCGGCCTTTTGACTGGTCCAGCTTGGCTCCCATTGACCCCACAGAGCCCAAATTTGCTACATGCATCCAGGACTATCCCCTGATGCTACCCTGAGAGTTTGGTGGTGCTACATAAAAGTGTTGTGGGTACAGACCATGCCATATTCAAGGATGGCCACAAATTAAGGCTGTTTTGTGTATTTTCCATGTTGTCAAACTTTGACCTTTGAACCCAGGGGTCTCAAAATTTACACAGAGGTGTGGGGTCATGGCCAGATAAATTCCTGAAAGATTGGTGCCCCTGAGTTTCTCCCTTTAAGAAATATGACACTGGAAACATCACATTTTCAGCACTCAGCATCAAAAGCACAAAGGAATCTTGAGAATTGCGGCCTTTTGACTGGTCCAGCTTGGCTCCCATTGACCCCACAGAGCCCAAATTTGCTACATGCATCCAGGACTATCCCCTGATGCTACCCTGAGAGTTTGGTGGTGCTACATAAAAGTGTTGTGGGTACAGACCATGCCATATTCAAGGATGGCCACAAATTAAGGCTGTTTTGTGTATTTTCCATGTTGTCAAACTTTGACCTTTGAACCCAGGGGTCTCAAAATTTACACAGAGGTGTGGGGTCATGGCCAGATAAATTCCTGAAAGATTGGTGCCCCTGAGTTTCTCCCTTTAAGAAATATGACACTGGAAACATCACATTTTCAGCACTCAGCATCAAAAGCACAAAGGAATCTTGAGAATTGCGGCCTTTTGACTGGTCCAGCTTGGCTCCCATTGACCCCACAGAGCCCAAATTTGCTACATGCATCCAGGACTATCCCCTGATGCTACCCTGAGAGTTTGGTGGTGCTACATAAAAGTGTTGTGGGTACAGACCATGCCATATTCAAGGATGGCCACAAATTAAGGCTGTTTTGTGTATTTTCCATGTTGTCAAACTTTGACCTTTGAACCCAGGGGTCTCAAAATTTACACAGAGGTGTGGGGTCATGGCCAGATAAATTCCTGAAAGATTGGTGCCCCTGAGTTTCTCCCTTTAAGAAATATGACACTGGAAACATCACATTTTCAGCACTCAGCATCAAAAGCACAAAGGAATCTTGAGAATTGCGGCCTTTTGACTGGTCCAGCTTGGCTCCCATTGACCCCACAGAGCCCAAATTTGCTACATGCATCCAGGACTATCCCCTGATGCTACCCTGAGAGTTTGGTGGTGCTACATAAAAGTGTTGTGGGTACAGACCATGTCATATTCAAGGATGGCCACAAATTAAGGCTGTTTTGTGTATTTTCCATGTTGTCAAACTTTGACCTTTGAACCCAGGGGTCTCAAAATTTACACAGAGGTGTGGGGTCATGGCCAGATAAATTCCTGAAAGATTGGTGCCCCTGAGTTTCTCCCTTTAAGAAATATGACACTGGAAACATTACATTTTCAGCACTCAGCATCAAAAGCACAAAGGAATCTTGAGAATTGCGGCCTTTTGACTGGTCCAGCTTGGCTCCCATTGACCCCACAGAGCCCAAATTTGCTACATGCATCCAGGACTATCCCCTGATGCTACCCTGAGAGTTTGGTGGTGCTACATAAAAGTGTTGTGGGTACAGACCATGTCATATTCAAGGATGGCCACAAATTAAGGCTGTTTTGTGTATTTTCCATGTTGTCAAACTTTGACCTTTGAACCCAGGGGTCTCAAAATTTACACAGAGGTGTGGGGTCATGGCCAGATAAATTCCTGAAAGATTGGTGCCCCTGAGTTTCTCCCTTTAAGAAATATGACACTGGAAACATCACATTTTCAGCACTCAGCATCAAAAGCACAAAGGAATCTTGAGAATTGCGGCCTTTTGACTGGTCCAGCTTGGCTCCCATTGACCCCACAGAGCCCAAATTTGCTACATGCATCCAGGACTATCCCCTGATGCTACCCTGAGAGTTTGGTGGTGCTACATAAAAGTGTTGTGGGTACAGACCATGCCATATTCAAGGATGGCCACAAATTAAGGCTGTTTTGTGTATTTTCCATGTTGTCAAACTTTGACCTTTGAACCCAGGGGTCTCAAAATTTACACAGAGGTGTGGGGTCATGGCCAGATAAATTCCTGAAAGATTGGTGCCCCTGAGTTTCTCCCTTTAAGAAATATGACACTGGAAACATCACATTTTCAGCACTCAGCATCAAAAGCACAAAGGAATCTTGAGAATTGCGGCCTTTTGACTGGTCCAGCTTGGCTCCCATTGACCCCACAGAGCCCAAATTTGCTACATGCATCCAGGACTATCCCCTGATGCTACCCTGAGAGTTTGGTGGTGCTACATAAAAGTGTTGTGGGTACAGACCATGCCATATTCAAGGATGGCCACAAATTAAGGCTGTTTTGTGTATTTTCCATGTTGTCAAACTTTGACCTTTGAACCCAGGGGTCTCAAAATTTACACAGAGGTGTGGGGTCATGGCCAGATAAATTCCTGAAAGATTGGTGCCCCTGAGTTTCTCCCTTTAAGAAATATGACACTGGAAACATCACATTTTCAGCACTCAGCATCAAAAGCACAAAGGAATCTTGAGAATTGCGGCCTTTTGACTGGTCCAGCTTGGCTCCCATTGACCCCACAGAGCCCAAATTTGCTACATGCATCCAGGACTATCCCCTGATGCTACCCTGAGAGTTTGGTGGTGCTACATAAAAGTGTTGTGGGTACAGACCATGCCATATTCAAGGATGGCCACAAATTAAGGCTGTTTTGTGTATTTTCCATGTTGTCAAACTTTGACCTTTGAACCCAGGGGTCTCAAAATTTACACAGAGGTGTGGGGTCATGGCCAGATAAATTCCTGAAAGATTGGTGCCCCTGAGTTTCTCCCTTTAAGAAATATGACACTGGAAACATCACATTTTCAGCACTCAGCATCAAAAGCACAAAGGAATCTTGAGAATTGCGGCCTTTTGACTGGTCCAGCTTGGCTCCCATTGACCCCACAGAGCCCAAATTTGCTACATGCATCCAGGACTATCCCCTGATGCTACCCTGAGAGTTTGGTGGTGCTACATAAAAGTGTTGTGGGTACAGACCATGTCATATTCAAGGATGGCCACAAATTAAGGCTGTTTTGTGTATTTTCCATGTTGTCAAACTTTGACCTTTGAACCCAGGGGTCTCAAAATTTACACAGAGGTGTGGGGTCATGGCCAGATAAATTCCTGAAAGATTGGTGCCCCTGAGTTTCTCCCTTTAAGAAATATGACACTGGAAACATCACATTTTCAGCACTCAGCATCAAAAGCACAAAGGAATCTTGAGAATTGCGGCCTTTTGACTGGTCCAGCTTGGCTCCCATTGACCCCACAGAGCCCAAATTTGCTACATGCATCCAGGACTATCCCCTGATGCTACCCTGAGAGTTTGGTGGTGCTACATAAAAGTGTTGTGGGTACAGACCATGTCATATTCAAGGATGGCCACAAATTAAGGCTGTTTTGTGTATTTTCCATGTTGTCAAACTTTGACCTTTGAACCCAGGGGTCTCAAAATTTACACAGAGGTGTGGGGTCATGGCCAGATAAATTCCTGAAAGATTGGTGCCCCTGAGTTTCTCCCTTTAAGAAATATGACACTGGAAACATCACATTTTCAGCACTCAGCATCAAAAGCACAAAGGAATCTTGAGAATTGCGGCCTTTTGACTGGTCCAGCTTGGCTCCCATTGACCCCACAGAGCCCAAATTTGCTACATGCATCCAGGACTATCCCCTGATGCTACCCTGAGAGTTTGGTGGTGCTACATAAAAGTGTTGTGGGTACAGACCATGCCATATTCAAGGATGGCCACAAATTAAGGCTGTTTTGTGTATTTTCCATGTTGTCAAACTTTGACCTTTGAACCCAGGGGTCTCAAAATTTACACAGAGGTGTGGGGTCATGGCCAGATAAATTCCTGAAAGATTGGTGCCCCTGAGTTTCTCCCTTTAAGAAATATGACACTGGAAACATCACATTTTCAGCACTCAGCATCAAAAGCACAAAGGAATCTTGAGAATTGCGGCCTTTTGACTGGTCCAGCTTGGCTCCCATTGACCCCACAGAGCCCAAATTTGCTACATGCATCCAGGACTATCCCCTGATGCTACCCTGAGAGTTTGGTGGTGCTACATAAAAGTGTTGTGGGTACAGACCATGTCATATTCAAGGATGGCCACAAATTAAGGCTGTTTTGTGTATTTTCCATGTTGTCAAACTTTGACCTTTGAACCCAGGGGTCTCAAAATTTACACAGAGGTGTGGGGTCATGGCCAGATAAATTCCTGAAAGATTGGTGCCCCTGAGTTTCTCCCTTTAAGAAATATGACACTGGAAACATCACATTTTCAGCACTCAGCATCAAAAGCACAAAGGAATCTTGAGAATTGCGGCCTTTTGACTGGTCCAGCTTGGCTCCCATTGACCCCACAGAGCCCAAATTTGCTACATGCATCCAGGACTATCCCCTGATGCTACCCTGAGAGTTTGGTGGTGCTACATAAAAGTGTTGTGGGTACAGACCATGTCATATTCAAGGATGGCCACAAATTAAGGCTGTTTTGTGTATTTTCCATGTTGTCAAACTTTGACCTTTGAACCCAGGGGTCTCAAAATTTACACAGAGGTGTGGGGTCATGGCCAGATAAATTCCTGAAAGATTGGTGCCCCTGAGTTTCTCCCTTAAGAAATATGACACTGGAAACATCACATTTTCAGCACTCAGCATCAAAAGCACAAAGGAATCTTGAGAATTGCGGCCTTTTGACTGGTCCAGCTTGGCTCCCATTGACCCCACAGAGCCCAAATTTGCTACATGCATCCAGGACTATCCCCTGATGCTACCCTGAGAGTTTGGTGGTGCTACATAAAAGTGTTGTGGGTACAGACCATGCCATATTCAAGGATGGCCACAAATTAAGGCTGTTTTGTGTATTTTCCATGTTGTCAAACTTTGACCTTTGAACCCAGGGGTCTCAAAATTTACACAGAGGTGTGGGGTCATGGCCAGATAAATTCCTGAAAGATTGGTGCCCCTGAGTTTCTCCCTTTAAGAAATATGACACTGGAAACATCACATTTTCAGCACTCAGCATCAAAAGCACAAAGGAATCTTGAGAATTGCGGCCTTTTGACTGGTCCAGCTTGGCTCCCATTGACCCCACAGAGCCCAAATTTGCTACATGCATCCAGGACTATCCCCTGATGCTACCCTGAGAGTTTGGTGGTGCTACATAAAAGTGTTGTGGGTACAGACCATGTCATATTCAAGGATGGCCACAAATTAAGGCTGTTTTGTGTATTTTCCATGTTGTCAAACTTTGACCTTTGAACCCAGGGGTCTCAAAATTTACACAGAGGTGTGGGGTCATGGCCAGATAAATTCCTGAAAGATTGGTGCCCCTGAGTTTCTCCCTTTAAGAAATATGACACTGGAAACATCACATTTTCAGCACTCAGCATCAAAAGCACAAAGGAATCTTGAGAATTGCGGCCTTTTGACTGGTCCAGCTTGGCTCCCATTGACCCCACAGAGCCCAAATTTGCTACATGCATCCAGGACTATCCCCTGATGCTACCCTGAGAGTTTGGTGGTGCTACCTAAAAGTGTTGTGGGTACAGACCATGTCATATTCAAGGATGGCCACAAATTAAGGCTGTTTTGTGTATTTTCCATGTTGTCAAACTTTGACCTTTGAACCCAGGGGTCTCAAAATTTACACAGAGGTGTGGGGTCATGGCCAGATAAATTCCTGAAAGATTGGTGCCCCTGAGTTTCTCCCTTTAAGAAATATGACACTGGAAACATCACATTTTCAGCACTCAGCATCAAAAGCACAAAGGAATCTTGAGAATTGCGGCCTTTTGACTGGTCCAGCTTGGCTCCCATTGACCCCACAGAGCCCAAATTTGCTACATGCATCCAGGACTATCCCCTGATGCTACCCTGAGAGTTTGGTGGTGCTACATAAAAGTGTTGTGGGTACAGACCATGCCATATTCAAGGATGGCCACAAATTAAGGCTGTTTTGTGTATTTTCCATGTTGTCAAACTTTGACCTTTGAACCCAGGGGTCTCAAAATTTACACAGAGGTGTGGGGTCATGGCCAGATAAATTCCTGAAAGATTGGTGCCCCTGAGTTTCTCCCTTTAAGAAATATGACACTGGAAACATCACATTTTCAGCACTCAGCATCAAAAGCACAAAGGAATCTTGAGAATTGCGGCCTTTTGACTGGTCCAGCTTGGCTCCCATTGACCCCACAGAGCCCAAATTTGCTACATGCATCCAGGACTATCCCCTGATGCTACCCTGAGAGTTTGGTGGTGCTACATAAAAGTGTTGTGGGTACAGACCATGCCATATTCAAGGATGGCCACAAATTAAGGCTGTTTTGTGTATTTTCCATGTTGTCAAACTTTGACCTTTGAACCCAGGGGTCTCAAAATTTACACAGAGGTGTGGGGTCATGGCCAGATAAATTCCTGAAAGATTGGTGCCCCTGAGTTTCTCCCTTTAAGAAATATGACACTGGAAACATCACATTTTCAGCACTCAGCATCAAAAGCACAAAGGAATCTTGAGAATTGCGGCCTTTTGACTGGTCCAGCTTGGCTCCCATTGACCCCACAGAGCCCAAATTTGCTACATGCATCCAGGACTATCCCCTGATGCTACCCTGAGAGTTTGGTGGTGCTACATAAAAGTGTTGTGGGTACAGACCATGTCATATTCAAGGATGGCCACAAATTAAGGCTGTTTTGTGTATTTTCCATGTTGTCAAACTTTGACCTTTGAACCCAGGGGTCTCAAAATTTACACAGAGGTGTGGGGTCATGGCCAGATAAATTCCTGAAAGATTGGTGCCCCTGAGTTTCTCCCTTTAAGAAATATGACACTGGAAACATCACATTTTCAGCACTCAGCATCAAAAGCACAAAGGAATCTTGAGAATTGCGGCCTTTTGACTGGTCCAGCTTGGCTCCCATTGACCCCACAGAGCCCAAATTTGCTACATGCATCCAGGACTATCCCCTGATGCTACCCTGAGAGTTTGGTGGTGCTACATAAAAGTGTTGTGGGTACAGACCATGCCATATTCAAGGATGGCTGAAAATGTAATGTTTCCAGTGTTATTTCTTAAAGGGGAGAAACTCAGGGGCACCAATCTTTCAGGAATTTATCTGGCCATGACCCCACACCTCTGTGTAAATTTTGAAGACCCCCTGGGTTCAAAGGTCAAAGTTTGACAACATGGAAAATACACAAAACAGCCTTAATTTGTGGCCATCCTTGAATATGACATGGTCTGTACCCACAACACTTTTATGGTAGCACCACCAAACTCTCAGGGTAGCATCAGGGGATAGTCCTGGATGCATGTAGCAAATTTGGGCTCTGTGGGGTCAATGGGAGCCAAGCTGGACCAGTCAAAGGCCGCAATTCTCAAGATTCCTTTGTGCTTTTGATGCTGAGTGCTGAAAATGTGATGTTTCCAGTGTCATATTTCTTAAAGGGAGAAACTCAGGGGCACCAATCTTTCAGGAATTTATCTGGCCATGACCCCACACCTCTGTGTAAATTTTGAGACCCCTGGGTTCAAAGGTCAAAGTTTGACAACATGGAAAATACACAAAACAGCCTTAATTTGTGGCCATCCTTGAATATGGCATGGTCTGTACCCACAACACTTTTATGTAGCACCACCAAACTCTCAGGGTAGCATCAGGGGATAGTCCTGGATGCATGTAGCAAATTTGGGCTCTGTGGGGTCAATGGGAGCCAAGCTGGACCAGTCAAAAGGCCGCAATTCTCAAGATTCCTTTGTGCTTTTGATGCTGAGTGCTGAAAATGTGATGTTTCCAGTGTCATATTTCTTAAAGGGAGAAACTCAGGGGCACCAATCTTTCAGGAATTTATCTGGCCATGACCCCACACCTCTGTGTAAATTTTGAGACCCCTGGGTTCAAAGGTCAAAGTTTGACAACATGGAAAATACACAAAACAGCCTTAATTTGTGGCCATCCTTGAATATGACATGGTCTGTACCCACAACACTTTTATGTAGCACCACCAAACTCTCAGGGTAGCATCAGGGGATAGTCCTGGATGCATGTAGCAAATTTGGGCTCTGTGGGGTCAATGGGAGCCAAGCTGGACCAGTCAAAAGGCCGCAATTCTCAAGATTCCTTTGTGCTTTTGATGCTGAGTGCTGAAAATGTGATGTTTCCAGTGTCATATTTCTTAAAGGGAGAAACTCAGGGGCACCAATCTTTCAGGAATTTATCTGGCCATGACCCCACACCTCTGTGTAAATTTTGAGACCCCTGGGTTCAAAGGTCAAAGTTTGACAACATGGAAAATACACAAAACAGCCTTAATTTGTGGCCATCCTTGAATATGACATGGTCTGTACCCACAACACTTTTAGGTAGCACCACCAAACTCTCAGGGTAGCATCAGGGGATAGTCCTGGATGCATGTAGCAAATTTGGGCTCTGTGGGGTCA
>JALJCO010008050.1:0-60732 GCA_023101725.1 Atherinomorus stipes | reverse complement strand
ATGAATGAAATTTATTTATAAAGCACTTTTCATACAAATGTAGCACAAAGTGCTTTACATATTAAAAACAACATTTCATTAAAAAGACAAAATTACGAACAATTACACAGGTCCCCCCCCCCCCCCACACACACACACACACACACGCACACACTCCTGGCTTGGCACTGCTGTGAGGAAACGATATCTTGGGGATCCATCCACACTGAGAGCCACCATGGTCTCCGAGGCCACCACCAGGGGGACCCTCCAGGTCCCGGCCACCAGGGGCCCCCACACCACAACCATACAATTGCAGAGCAGGACCCCCTAGCCACCCCAAACCGAGAGAGCCCCCCACATGGAGAAAACCCCACAGACCAAAAAGCCGAGCTCTCAGCGTGGAGGACCCCCACGAGGAAACACTGGAGCTGATTTTAAGATACTAAACCAAGTAAAAGTCAATAAGAGCAAATAAAAACTACAAATATAAGATAGATAATAGATAATTAATAAATAAATAAAAATCAATTAATAAAACAGTCAAAAATACAAATAACAAATTAATTGAAAGCTAAGTTAAAAAGGTAGGTCTTGAGCCCCTTCTTAAAAATTTCAACAGTCTCTGCAGCCCTGAGGTTCTCTGGCAGGCTGTTCCACAGACGAGGCCCATAATGGTTGAATGAGGCCTCGCCGTGAGTTTTAGTTCTCACTTTGGGAACAACTAAAAGGCCGGTGCCAGAGGACCTCAGGGTCCGCGAGGGTTCATAACTTAAAAGCAGGTTGGATAAATAAGAAGGCCCAAGACCATTAAGACATTTATAAACTATTAAAAGAACCTTAAAATCAATCCTGAAATGCACGGGGAGCCAATGCAGCGATTTTAAAACTGGTGTAATGTGTTCCCGCCCTCTGGTCCTCGTCAGAACTCGTGCCGCTGAGTTCTGAAGAAGTTGCAAACTTGATATGTTCTTCTTAGGAAGACCAGAGAGCAGGGCATTACAGTAGTCTATTCTACTGGAAATAAAAGCATGCATCAGCACCTCCGTGCTGGCAAGAGAGAGAAATGGGCGGACTCTGGCGATGTTTTTAAGATGATAAAAACCTGTCTTTGTGACATTTTTGATATGTGGAATAAAATTCAGCTCAGAGTCGAAAAGAACACCCAAGTTTCTCACACACTGAGAAGGATTAAAATTCTGTAGTTTTGGTAAAATGATCTCTCTCTTGTCTTCAGGACCGATAATTAAAACTTCAGTTTTGTCCTGGTTGAGCTGTAAGAAGTTCTCTGCCATCCATGACTTTATATCTAAAATACAGTTTAAAAGGGTGTTAACTGGCTCCAGGTCATCAGGAGACACGGCAATGTAAAGCTGGGTATCATCAGCATAGCTGTGAAAGTCAATGCCGTGTCTCCTGATGACGTCCCCAAGTGGCAACATATACAGATTAAAAAGTATCGGGCCTAAAATTGAACCTTGGGGAACCCCACACTCAATGTCACAGATCCTTGAGGAGCATGTATCCAAACTTACTAAAAATTGTCGACCTGTGAGGTAGGAATAAAACCATTTTAAAACAGTTCCTGAGAGGCCCACCAGACACCTGAGTCTGTCTAGTAAAATCTGGTGGTCTACTGTATCAAAGGCGGCACTAAGATCCAGCAGAACCAGAACAGAAAGTTTCCGTGAGTCCAGATTACCTCTAAGATCATTAACAATTTTTAAAAGGGCCGTCTCAGTACTGTGGTTCATCCTAAAACCAGATTGATATTTTTCGAAGATATTGTGTTTATTTAAGAACTCATGTAACTGAATAAAAACAACTTTTTCAATCATTTTACTTAAAAACGGCAAGTTGGATACAGGTCTGTAATTGTCAAGCATGTTTGGGTCTAAATTGCTCTTCTTCAGAAGGGGCCTCACCACCGCTGTTTTAAAGGCAGTGGGGAAGACACCCGTCTGAAGAGAGCAATTTACAATATTTAAAAGCTCAGACTCAAAGGAACCATAAAACGTCTTTAAAAGCGAGGTGGGAATAGGGTCTAAAAGGCAGGTTGTTGGATTTAGACATGTTGGAATGAGACATCAATATATTCTTAATAGAGATGCACCGATCGATCGGCAACCGATCGCAATCGGCCGATAGTGCCCCTATCGGTTTTGATCGGAGTCCTCAAAATAGATCCAAGCAAGCCGATCCGATCATGTTTACAGTAACTACAGCGTTTTGGCATTTGACGCGCCTGACGCGCAGCAGGCGCGGGAAATACAGAGGAGACTCCGGTGAATGTCTTCCCTCCACGGAGACAGTGGAGGATTAACTATGATCTGCGTTCAGTCCCGGTTTCCAAACGGCGGGTTGATGATCTCTAGTCCCGACGGGGTTTAATGGGCTTATAATGACGTCCTGATGCAGGACTGCGGGTTGTTAAACTGGGACGGTCAGAGGAAAGCTGCGCCATCGTCGGTGCGCAGCTCCTCGTAAATGGTGAAACTCACCAAACTCAGAACACCTCTGAACAATCTGATGAATCCACACACGGCACAGAAACGCTCGACAACGTAGTTGTCTGGCCTCGTGGAGCAAATGAAGCCGAGCAGCTGCTCAGTTTCATCCGCGATTATACAGAGAGACAGACAAGGAAAACAACTGGGTTCATACACCACCACACTCAGGCGCTCCTGACGCACGACGTGCAAGGCTCTGCCATTCATGCTGCTTAATCAGAAGTAAGCTCATCAATAAAATCATAATTTTATTATATTATTTAGGCTACAGCATGTTAATGCTACACTTAAGAGTTTTTTTTTCTTATAGAAAAGCTGCAGTATCAGCTCCAAGCTTGTTGCAGTTGCACACAAGTCGCTGTTCTTATTCTCATTTAACATATTTTACGTGATTTTTCCACTAAAAGCTTGTAGGTAAACTCTAAACAGTGTGTCTGAGAAAGAGCCTCTAGAGAGTGAAATGTTTATTATAGTGCACGTGTGTTATGTACATAATCTATTTTTTATTTTAAGATTTAATTCCATTTTCCACAGGAAAAAGAGAGTCTATAGTTGACAACTTGTACCAACTCTAAGAGAGTGACATGTTTACTGTAGTCTGTGTTGGTGTGCTGCACATGTTGTGTGTTGTACACATAATTATTGCCACAAGAAAGCTTAAACTAGTCAGCTACACTTCCTCTATGTAAACTGAGTCCAAGTTGTCTCCAAGAGAGTGAAATATTGCAGATTGCCTGCAATAAAACAGGCCAATTCATGATCATTTCCCTTCTCCTAATTGTTAATAACATAATGTCGATGTTATGTACATGAGAGAATATTGGAGAATTTATGAATTTCGGCGCTGTGATCGGTGATCGGCAATATCGGGATCGGCAGATACTGCTTTTGGTGATCGGTGATCGGCCCCCAAAATCCTGATCGGTGCATCTCTAATTCTTAACCCTTGAGATGGACTTTGACTTGGTATTTCTCCAATAATCTATAGTGAAATTACAAAATGTTTATTCTGAAAAGAAAACTTATGCAAAAAGCATAGGTATGTCATATAATTTTTTGATGTTTGTGGCTCTCATTTGCTTCTATTTGCCTACAAGTGCTACTTTGGAGTTAAAAAAATAAATAAATAACTTAGGCACATCATGACATGTTTATAATAAATAACTTAATTCTTCATTATGAGCTCTTCTTTTTAACTTTTGTTTTGCTTTCAGGTGCGTGCAGACTCAATTTTTTTGACAGCTGATGACAACAGGGGTGTGTTGCCTGGTGAGGGAGGGGTTTTTGACCCCTTTGAGCTACATGGCAGTAGTCACTATGAGGTCCATGGTTAGGGCACCAAAAATGCCTCAACTCCAGCCTCAACTGAACCCCCCGTCAGGTTTGCCTTTCGCCGCCCCCAAAGTTCAAGTGCTTCATCTAGTAGCCTCTCTACTCCTCATACTCCAAGAGCAAGTGGACTGAAGATGCTTCAAAGGTAAAACTATTTTTCACAACAGTCAGTTACTAACCTGTGGAATTATGCATCTAAGTTGGTGTTTTGTTCATCCTTAGGAATGTCTTTGTAGCAGAGGTAATAGATGGGGCCCTTGAGACACAAAAAACCATCACTGTTAAATTCTCCGAGTTTGAGTCATCAGTAGCCAGTATCAAAGCCAAAGTGGTTGATGCTCTTGGACAGGATGAGCCAGTTGTCTTCATTGACAGTCACCAGAATGAAATTGTGGACTGTGAGGGAACAAGAGGTAACTATGTTGTATTATCCAACATTTTATTTAAAATAGGGCTGTCGAAAAATTAATCCTGATTAATCACATTACTTTTATCACTTCTAGAACACATTTAGGATTAAAGGAGTCTCAGCAGGAATTCTGCATTTGTCTTTAGTAGGCGAGACCACTGAAACCCTGTCCTTACATGTCTCCCTCAAGTCTTTCAGGCAGCGACAGTTTAGTCCAGAATGCTGCTGATACTCACAGGCTGACTTTACAACTGTCTGAATGTGAAGTTGAAATTCAGCTCTGAATCCTGGACTACTCCCAGATCTCTGTCATTTTAGCCTTTAAGTTGTAAAACAAAAGTTAATGCATTTTCTGGATATAGCAGTACTAAAGAATAAATTAATCTCTCGTTTGACAATGGGAATAATTTAGGATTAATCTTTTGACAGCCCTAATTTAAAATCAAAATGGCTATCAGTCTTTTAATGAAGTTTAATGCTGCTAACTGACTCCGAAGTGAATATTTTGTGTTTTATTAAACAATGTAGGTCCTGCTTTTTGGAAGCAGCATGCAAGAAAGATCTACGCTGTGCCAGAGGAACAACTACAGAGGCTAAGAGGGAATAAAAGAAGGAGAGAGCGGTTATTGCTTAAGCTCAAGTGATTTGTTTCACTTATTTGTCTTTGTTGCTGTAGTGAAACTGTACTTTTTATGTTTTCAGTCGACAAGAGGACACTGGATTGCCAGGTGTACTGGACCACATTGAGGAGGTTGTTTTTGCATCTCAGGGTCTGCAAGATATCTCAAAAACCCTGAAAGACCTTGTTCAGTTTGTGCAGGCCAATCCACACACAACACTGTGCCTTAGCAATAGTCAGGCTGCAGCTGTAAAATCTGCTTTTGCTTGCATCATATGTAATGGTAAGTATACTGATTTAAGATTACTAAGCAGAATATTTTATAAATGACAGGGATATTGTAAACATTGTGTATACTGTATAGCCAGCAAATCAATGGTACTATTTTTTGTAAAATTATTGTGCAGTGTTGCATTTTGACTAACATGTTACCCATTATTTATGTCAAATACAGATCCTATGAAGGAGCCAATGTTTGCAGAGTGCTGCAGGAGTCTTCTTGGTTGCCGACCTTGCTTGCTGCAGTGGCAGGAAAGCCATACTCACTGTCCAAAGTGTCGTGGCGACGACTTTGAATACCACATAGTCAGTTTTGGGGCTGGATGATGCAGTGGCTGCCCTGCACAACATAATCTGTTGAACAGGTTATTATTGTTGACAATGTTCAGGTAATACGTTAATACAGCAGTTGTGCCATTTACCTGTGCTGGTTAATTTCCCCATTTTATACACTTGAAGTGTTATTGTTGAGTCTAACCCCTTTTCAACAAACAAGCCAATTTTCTTTATTTTCATTTTCATATTTATTTTCATATTTTTCATTGCAGTATTATTTTGTGAAACTGGGGAAAAGTTGTCTTACACTACAAACATGTTCCAAAGTTTTCATCTACAGTGTCATTAAAGGACAATTGTTTTGCTCTTAACTTTAATTTTGATGTCTTTGTTGATAGGAATGACACATGTACATGTGCATTTTTAATGCATTCACAATCACATATTTCAAATGTGACTTCTTTAATTTGTCACATCATCTTCACATTTCACATGTGTCTCTCTGTTACATTGAGAAGGCAGAAAAGTGCTTCATTGAAAACACTGTAGTCATGGTTGACAACATGGTCAAAAACTATAGACAGATCAGGGTAAGAAGTCCCAAACTCCTCTTCTGCTAGGTTTCTGTCCTCTTCGTTATGAAATGGGTCCTCACCAAAGATTGACTCTGTTTGCAGAGAAGATCCCAAATCCTGCTGATACTGCTGAGCTGCTTCGGTGGCAAAGGGTAACAGTCCTTCTGCAATTTTGGCAGCACTTCCCCCAGTTGCCAGTTGATTGGGAATTCCACGTCCTAGTAAAGAAAAAAAAAATTACCTATACCACTAGGAGGCCTCTGACAGAACAATGTGTTTTGTTTAGAGGTGGTCGAACAATTATCATGCATAAAATAAAGCTGATTTAGCATTTATAGCACAATTGGTACTGACTGCTACATTATACAGTGGTAGAATACTTTCTGTTTCTAAAGCACCTACTTTGCTTACCTGGAATCCTGTGTGCATTCCATGCATTGACAACCCGGTTAAATCCAATTTGGCTGAGAAGGCACCCAAGGTTAGAAACACAATATTTTGTGGTCTTGTCCTGCATGTCAAGGGTCTCTTGGTCGACCAGCTGCACCAAAGCTGCCTTCAGTGGGTAATTAACCCGGTTGTTCACCTCTGGCCAAATTCGCTCAACCCGAAGATTCTGAAATCAAATTAAGAACGTTTTTTGTAAGTTAGTCATTTAACACTTTTAAAGAGTAAAAGGTAACAAAATATCTTGGTATGGTGATGTAAAGTAACTTATTTTACTTGCATTACTGTACTTAAGTACAAATTGTCTGTACTTTTAGTTTAAAAAACCTAAACATCTTCTGACACTTGAGTTTGTTTTGAGTATTTTACTCAGTTACATTTTAAGTCATATCTGTTAATTAGTAAAAAAAAAAAAAAATCCCAGAAAAACAAGCATTGATCATTCAGCTGGGTTGATAATTAGATTTGAAGTGGCATCAAATGTAAGACAGGCGGTGGAAAAAAACCATCAAGTATAGTTCAAATTCACTTCTCAGAAAAAGAAAACATATGGCTGTACCTCAGGCACCAGTTTAACTAAAAGTATAGTCATCCTCAAAATGATTCATACCCTCCAATTAAAGAAAAGGCTAAATGCACAATATTAAATCAAATAAAAAAGAAACTAATAATAAATACAAATTTAAGAAATTATAATTTTGTCAAATAAAATACTGCTTTTGAATTGTGGTTGAAAAAGTTAATACTTTTGTCAATTATAACTTTTTTCAATGACAGCTGATTTTTTTTTCCCTTGTTTAATTGGAGGGTATTAATAATTTTCACAACTTTATGTTCTCATTTCCTTTGTGAAATCCATGAGCAGAAATTTCTTTGGCTAATCAAAAACTAATCAAAGTAACTACTTTTGCTTGAGAATATTATTTATGTCCTCTTTCCACCTCCGATTAGCATTTAAACAAGCGGCAAATACCATATAAAGATTGATAAATAAAAGCATGTTAAATTGTAAAGTACTATACATTAAAACAAGGGTGAAAGAGCCAAACACTTACCCTGGAAGATGTAGTCTGAGCATAAGGTGGTCTGTTGACATTGAATCTGTATCTGGAAAGAATTTCCTGCATGTACAGGCTCAAGTAGAACTCCTTCCCAAAGTCCACTCTCACTTGGTCCCACATTCCATACGTGACAACAGCAGATCTGTAAATAAAAAAAAGTTTTTTAAATGTATGTACAGTCATATTCAACAAATTACATTATTGAAAAGTCAAATGAAACAAACTTTTCAACTAGCCTATAATGAAAAGGCAATGTTTTATTTCACTACATTATAATTTATTTATATATACATATATATATATATATATATATATATATATATATATATATATATATATATATATATATATATATATATATATATATATATATATATATATATATATATATATATATATATATATATATATATATATATATATTTTTTTTTTTTTTTTTTTTTTTTTTTTTTTTTTTTTTTTTTTTTTTTTTTTTTTTTTTTTTTTTTTTTTTTTTTTTTTTTTTTTTTTTTTTTTTTTTTTTTTTTTTTTTTTTTTTTTTTTTTTTTATATATATTTATTTTTTTTATATATATATATATATATATATTTTTTTTTTTTTTTTTTTTTTTTTTTTTTTTTTTTTTTTTTTTTTTTTATTACTTTTTTGTTTCTTGTTATTTGAATTAGGCTACTAATGTGAATTCCACATTTTCTTTAATTGGAGAGTATGAATAATTTTGAGGATGACTAATACCTAACCATGTGTAGTGACTGCAACAGTCACTCGGCTGGGTAAGGGGAGAGATTGTTTGAAACGCGCTTCCTACAAAAGTCCAAGAGATTTCCTTTCCTTTGGGTGATGTTCCCATTTATTTTCCTTTGCAGATTGTTTCGTTGACAGGTTACATTATAACAAAAATAAAAAAAGGGTGCAAAAACAAAGGAGTGAAAGCGGTAAAAAACTGTGCGTCCTCCCGCACCCAAGCCAATTAAAAGGAAGCCCTGCATCACCTGTGATTGCCATTTAGTGAACCTGGTGCCCCTCCTTACTGCCCCCTACTGTGATAAAACAAAACAAAAAAATACAAGTGAAGAAAGAAACAAATGGCTCCAACACCATGTGTCCTGCAAGTGATGTCACAACATGGGATAAACAGCAAATCATACGTGGATTGCTACAACAGAGTTGGCCAGCATAACATTTGAAATTAACAAAATATAAAATGATCAGAAATGTTAGGCTACTCACCGAAACACTTCCTCATGAATAATGAGATTATTTTTAACAGGCATTGTAGTGTGCGCTACAATTTTGGAACTATAGCCATCTACTGCCAGAACATGGGTAACCCCAAACATCACCAACTTCTCATTTTGGTCCATGTGCAATTTATGGCCTGTGTACTCTGCATGGTATGGAATGGGATTCAGATTACGGGCACCCTGTGAAATAGATAAATATTTTGTTAAAAATCCACATGAGTAGTAGTGATTTAGTTACTAATGTTTATAACGTAATTTGTCCATGTCACTCACGTGTTGTCGCAAATTATGGTAAGGCTGGTGAACCTCTCTCAGGACCCTTCCCACCCTGGTTTCTCCAGCATGAATGCCAACAGATGATAAATATCCCGTCATAAATTTTCGACCATAGGACGGACCAGTCTGTAACACAAAAATCTCTGATTTGCCATTTCAAATAGCCCTAGCTACACTATGTGAAATAATTAGCGATCGACTGATACAGCTTTTTTTGGGGCCAATATTGCATTATCAGTATCGGCCCCGTATCGTATACCAGCAGTAGGATTTTCTTATAATTTTTCATATCAAAGAATTTTGACTTTCTGAGCAGCAGATAATAAAAATAAAAGTCCAAGATCTACCTGACTTTACCTGCAGTTCAAATCTGTATGATGATATCATGTCTGGGCTTAATCTTTGTTATCTATCTAGTGTTATTATGATTTCTACAACTGGAGATACAGTACACAGGTTACTGTACCACTTTTCATATTTCTGTAAAAGAAAATAGATATGTAGGATGTATATATATATATATTTATCCTGTATTATTGGAGTGTGATCAAGCTGGAAGGTCAATCTAAATGAATATTTTTTTTTTTATTTGAATTAATTTTGATCTCATTCTTAATTTTACTGGAGGGGGAAGGGGGATCTCATATCAACATCAGGTGTGATTACTCTACAGCGCTGAGGAAGTATACGTTTCGCTGTCTGGTCTCTCATTTACACAGAGTTTTGGGGGTAAATACGCAAATATCTGACAAGGACCTGCAGAGTGACATTTTCTGGTCTGGACATCTCTCATGTCATCCTGCACGTGCGCTCTCAAACCCAGCGGGTCTGGTTCTGTAGAGCATTTTTGCCGCTGGGGAAGACGCAGATATCAGCCATAACAAGCTCCTTCATACAAGCGGACACACGCGCTTCTGTTGTTTTTCTGTTTGCAGAGCCCTAATTTCCTCTCGGGGATCTCAAAAGTATAAAATAAATAAATAAATAAAGGGTCTCTCTCTCTCTCTCTCTCTTTTTTTTTTTAATCGGTCGATCCTTAGAAATAATGTCCACAAACATTTACCCTAATACATACCTGATAGGCCCTGCGACAGACTGGCGACCTGTCCAGGGTGTACCCCGCCTCTCGCCTGTTAATAGCTGGGATAGAGCTCCAGCAACCCCCGCGACCCCTGAACTGGATAAGCGGTACAGAAAATGACTGACTGACATACCTGATAAACTGAAGAAATCACAGCAGCTTCCAAATCGGCGTCCGACACAATGTTACGTCTTCGTAAGTTGTGCTCCATACAAAACCTCCTCACACTCATAACAGAGTGATGTGGAGCTCCATGACGACGCAAAGCACTGCTGATTTCAGTGTGTTTTGCCACTCTCAAAAAGATCTGTAATCAATACAGAGAAAGGCTCGAGTGCAGCCATCTGGAAATTTGTCAGCAAGTCTTCCACAACGCTAACTCTTCTTCTTGGGCGACTTCCGCCTTTTTTGGTATCGCTATTTAAAAAAAGAAAGAAAGAATCTGTGCTTTATTTTGGATTTGAATGGATGAAGTAAAACTCAAACACTGTGGATTTTTAATTATTTCGTTTTTTTTTGTTTTTTCATTTAGGGTTTAAAAACAGAAAAATAAAAAATCAACATAGTTATTTTGTTTTTGCGATTTTATTTTGAAACGGAAAAACCAAAGAACGAACCATACACGGATTGGACAGAAATGGTCATGACATGATTCTGTTTGTTTCCTCGTTCTGTGTCACAACTTCAACACTGGCTTGTTCCTGCAGCAAAAAGGAAATGATAAACCTCTATTTTTTTTAATAAAATAAATACCTGCATAAAAAAAAGTAATCCAGATCATGTTTCATTTATTATCTTCTTTCTTCAAAAGAGACCCTTTCAAATGCAAACAGGAACTCTGTTACTTTGATCGATCCTGGAGCTGCTATTGTTTAATCGTCAGCATTAATTCATTCAATCCAGTAAGTCTGTTGACCGTCAGTTTATAATTATATTTAAGATTTATTTTACCAGGCAAATTCATTAAGAACAAAATTCCCCAAATACTGTTTGGGAAATTTACATTCTGATCATCTTCATATGAATTTATCTTTATATTCATACAGTGATTTATAATGTTTCCGAGTTTAAAGTGTTGATGACAGGACTTTGCAATACAACAACACACCAAGACCAAATAAGTACTTCTGTGCAGTTAGAAGTCAATCAGATGTGTAGCCACGTAAATATCCGATGTTTAGGAGGAGCAGCTCGCTAGCAGCTAACTGTTAGCTAGGAAACTTCTCTCTGTGATGTGACGTCAGTAAGATTAAGCAGTTGCTGTTGGCTCTTTGATTTACATGTTGTCTGAAAACCCTCGATCCGTGGATGGTATAAATCGGGAAAACCTCTCCAGTAACGGGTTAGCAGCTTAAAGTCCCCAAGGGTTATTAACCTCAGTGGGTTTGACTCCTTAAGCTGACCTAAGCTGGTGACAGGGACTATTCTTCCGGACAACTAACTGCCTTAATTCGATATGGTCTGCCCTTTACAGCTGCGAGTCTCTCACGGGCGAACAACCCCTTACCCCGGACACCCTCTCAGCTACCTTATCTCATTGACAGCTGCCCCCTAAACGTTTTCCGAGCACTTGTTCAGATCCGGAATATTTAACATCCAGGAAAGTACAGGATGTCGGGACATGTTAGTTTGGCTGTAACCAACCTGTAAGGACCTTAAAGTTGTTAAAAATAGGAAGGAAACTACCTAGACCACTTTACTTCCCTCAATGAGGGTAGCAACCATCAAACTGTGAAAACGTGAAATAATCACTAATTATTCTTCATGCAGGTTAAATTTATTGAAGCAATTTAGCAGGGGATGACAAGGTATAAACAGCGTAAAATCAACAAAAGTACAATCAGGTAACAAGTTATAAAACCCAGTAAAAATGAAATAATCATATGCCTTCAACACCTTAATCTAATTTCGGGTTCCAATTCTGTAAAATAATCAAATATGAGATAACTGAAATTAAATCCTATTAAAGTAATTCCAATAGTCAGAGAAAACCCAACAATTCCCAAATTAATCAGAATAATCTCATCATAATCCAACATCCTAACTTTTCCATTCTGTGTAAAATGTCTCACAAATCAATCCTAATTATCTCTCAGTCTACCTTTAAATGTTGAAAGTCCTTTGGAAACTCAAAGCTGATAACCTGTTAAAAATTTAGGAGAGTGGTCCAGAGTCCAATCCCGAGCGCTCGGGTTGTACCCCGAAGTCCACTTGAATTTGTGTGCTCCAGTGACAGCTATTTTCTAGCTCCTTCGTCCTTAGGAGCTAAGCCGCCACTGTCAGAAGCACAAGGCTAATGCTAAAAGTCCAGAAGCTAAAATCCTTTTCAGTTGAAAGTTGGCTGAGATTACGTCCAGATCTGGTGTTAAAAGTCCAACTGAAAAATAAGCCTTCTGTCCGATTCCTTCGATGTTAAGGACGCATCTTGCCTCCTTCAGATCCATAGAGACGTAATGCTATTATTACGGTTTACAGACACCTTTATAATTTTTGTTCAGGGAAGATCACAAGGTCAAGTCTGGCTCATTTGATTGGCCCAGAACAAAGGTTTGTGTGTTCGATTTTGATGATGACCTCATGTCGTGTTGCTGCCTTGTTTTAAGATGAGGTAATGGTCATGCTCTGTTGTCTGGAGCTGCCGAAAGTTAGGGGCTCCAAGTTCCTCTTTCTTCGGCGCTGCAGAGAGCCAGGGACTGTCCGAGTTCCTCTTTCTGCTGGCTACTTCCCTTTTTCAACTGGCTCAAACTGGTTTTAGCTGTTGTTTGTTCAAATCTGACCTGGGGTCATGCTTGAGAGCTCAGTCATTAAGACTTTTCATTCTTCTTACATTTCAGACAATTGATTACATTCATCACACATCATTTATCATTATTCAATCACATATTGCTATGATCTGCTCCAATACTCTCCTTGTACTAACTCATTCGCAGGGCGGAGTTAGGAACTTAAAGGGGAACCTCAGTAACTTTTTTACCTCAATAAATGCTTTTCGGAATCCCCGTGGGGCTAAACAAAGTGTTTACAGAGCGATTCAATGCCCCCTCCCCCTCCCGCCGGGGCCTCTGGCCTGCAAGCAGCTAAATACAACTTTGCCTGCGCCGACCCGAGCAGAACTTGCGACAACAGAAACCGCTGTACGGTACTCAGGTCCCCTATCTACCGAGCTGCTTCCAGCTCTGATCTGAACCAGACTACCAGCGCTAATTCGAAGAAAACATTTCTTTAGCTTCACACCACCTAAACACGGCTCCTGGCTCTCATAACCAACTCTTTGCTGGACCAGAGTGATTCACGTAGCTGCGCTGCCTGGGCGCCTGGGCATCCAACATAATGGAAGTGATGGGGCAACCTCACGCAGCCTCTAAATAAGGCATTATCTGCCACAAATTCCTTCATTTCACCAGTGTTTTGTCACGAAACATTAGTCGGATCCCCCTGTGATCTCGAAGCGGCTTTTTTGTGGTGATTTGTCCTTGTATTGTACATACGCTGATCTGGAGTGGATCTAAATATCTCCCGAAGGAATTCAAGTTGCACCAAAACTATCTGGGTGAGGAAATGAACGGATTTCATGTTTGAAAAGAAAACGAACTTTCCCTTTAAGCTTTTGCTGAATGACCTACTTATAGCCAAATAAAGATCACACTAACACTGAATTCCAATTCAGCCTTTGCTTGGGTCTGCGTTTGTGATTGGTTTGGCGGAAGTAGTGACTGTAGTATAATGCTACCTGATAGGCTACAGCGGAAAACTGTGTTTCTATATCAAACTTTTATTGACCCTCTTTTTTTTCTATTGAAAAAACCTCTATTAATCAATATATATCAATATTGAATTATCGTCCAGCCCTAGTACCCACTCAGGACACTTGGATTACATTAGACGAGCAGTATGGAGGAATAATGACAAGTTTTTGTGGACTTTTATGGACCTTTTTGGCTCTGACCCAGGCAAACTCCATTATATGAAAATTGGGGGAAAAAGAGAAGCCTTCCTGATCACCAGCTGCATTTGAGATATTAAAAAAGTGCTCCAGAGTCTTGCTCACCATGAGGGGAAGTGGAAAATAAAGTTAAATCATTCTGTTGGTGAACTATTCCTTTAATTTGAACCCAAGAGGGACCTTATAAGTTCCCTCATGGTTGTTACTCAACAACAACGGGGACAAACAATGCATTGATAACGGAGATTATTGCAATGTGGCACATCAAAAGCTAGGCTACAAGACAGCATAAACCTTTTTTAATTGTGCAAAACAATCTAAAGCTATATCCAAATGAAATGAAAAATGCAAAACATAAGTACACGGCATAATGGCAACCTATGTACAACATTTCTGTCTCCACAGCCACAACCCCACATCAAACCCCCACAAATTATATATCAAATTAACACTGAGACTCTGCAGAATCCGACAGAGATAGAAGCCATTAAGCAGCAACAGCAGAAACCACTCAGCTACAAACTAGTTTGAAAGATTTCTCTTACCTTTGCTGCTTCTCCATGAAAACCATTTTTTACCAGTAAATCCACACTTAGCTGTTTGGAAAAAATCTCTGGGCAACACAAAAACTTTCGGTTTAGCCAAAGTTTAACCAAAGATGCAGGTACCAGCCAATACCGCCTTCTGCTGGCTCTGATTGGCTGAAAGTACTGTCAGTCTTTCCCACAGGGGTCTAGATCCATTCTACTGGCTCTAAACAATTGAGTAATGTCTCATTTATCAAAATCAACCAATCCATTGTGGAGTTATGGGCCTGTGTAATCGTACACAGCCAGGTAAGTACGCTGTGAGGGTGCATACGGAAACAGAAGTCATAAAAGCTGCAGTTTGAGGCTGTTTTTGTTGTTTTCTTTTAAAAAGATGTTTATTATGGAAGAATTACTGCGGCATGTTGGAAAATAACATTGCCAACTGTGCCAAATTGTGCCATAGTGGCCATTTTGGAAACCTCGCCTTAACTTTTAGTAAAAATAAACTCTGTAATTCTGTTCTGCTGTACTTTAGAAGGGGAGATCTTTGCAGAAACATTGTCAACATATTTTAATTCGGATCAAAAGAGATCAATAGCTTTAATTTTGAACAGTGTTTACGACAGAAACGGGGGAACACTCCGGACTCTACCTTTAAGTGAACTGCGAACGTTCACTGACTTACATCATGTCCTGTTTCAACAAACAGCGCCACAGTCTGATCAGAACTGCTGAAATACTCTGATGATTCCTAAAAACTCATTTTGACAGGCACGCTAGTTTCTGTTACATAGTCTATGTAACAGATCTATGTAACATAGATTATCATGAAGAATGTTTTGGTCTATATAACATGATAAAAAAAAGTCTGCTGAGAGCAGCGGCAGATAGATGACCCCTTTCTGAAGACTCTGCAGGACCCGGTCTGACTCCAGGCTAGATTCCTGCTGCAGTCCTGCTGAAGTGAGAGAGTTAGTTTAGATGACTTCCAACTGTTTCCACACATGCACCGACCACATGCTCAGCGCTGGCAGGGATTGGCTGAAAGGGCTTTGAGTGAAAACGCTGTTGGAAGAAGGATGACAGGTAAACAGCTGTTGATTTGGCTTTCCTGCTGCAGAAAAACAAAGACAACTGGAGCTTTAAGGATTTATTTCTCACTGATTGTTTTCTGAAGAATCTCCATGGCAACACAAAAAGACAAACATGACAGTAAATGAATATTTCCATTAAAGCCATCTCAAGATGAAGCTCAGCTGTGTTTTGCTCTGGTCTCATGCAGCTGATGAATGAAACATGGAATTCAACAGTTTCCTTCTAGATCAAAGTCTAATTAACTTTACTGCAGTTAATCTATCATAATCTCATTAAACATCTATCAGGTTTCAGTTCAGCTCAGAGTCAGAGAGACACCCAGAGAGCCAGCATGACCCTGTACATCCAGAGATCCTGCTGCAGGTAAAGTCTGCTCATGGAGGACCACTGCTGCAGAGTTCAGATGTTTCCAGGCTTCACACAGCTGGCTGGCTCAGTTTGGATGAGTTTCACATCTCCAACAGTCTACGATGGTGGTGGTGTCAGCTTGAAACAAAGATGGAAGTCCCATAAGTCTCAAGTAAATCCCAAGTCAACTGTAAGGAGGATCAAGCAAGTCAAATCCAAGTATAGCTTTTTTGTCAAGTCACAAGTCATTATCAAATAAGTTTTTTTCAAATATCTGCATTTCACCAAACCTGTTTTTCAGAGCCAAGATTTTTGAAAAATGTGAATAGGTAATTAATTAATTTGCCCAACATGAATGAATTTTAAATTCAAATAGCTTTTTATTATTTAAACAAGATTAAACAATCACATAGATACACACCACAAAACTGGACACGTCCCCAAACCCCCACATCCGTTCTGGAAGAGGGGAAGAGAAGTGCGACTCTGCCATCCAAGCCTAGGCTAAAACGGCGTTTTCCAGAGATCTTAATCAACAATCTACATACATATTTCAATAAAACACCACCATCTGATGACAGACATCCTGCAGACAGACATATTTTGCGCCGACCTGTATTGTCTTGATTTCAGTGACTTTGAGTGGTCTAACGGTGAGTGGCAGTTGGTGTCTTGAACTTATCTGAGATCAGATCAGATCATTTCAGGGTAAAAGCTCCACTGAGTTCCAAACAGTCTTCTTTTATCCTATTTGTCTTGGGCTTGGCACTGTGGACACCAGACTTGTAGTTCTCAAGACTGGTCTTGGTCTCAAGACCGTTTTTTCGTGGTCTTGGTCTTGTCACGGTCTCTGCAGTCTTTGGTCTTGGGTCTCTCAGTCTCGCAATATTTCGGACTGGCCGAGCAGTCTTAGAGGGATTTGTAACCTAGAATTTCCAGGCAGGTACTGTTTTCTTTATATTTCATTATACACCCCTTCAAGTACCAAATAATAAAACCTCATATTTATACTAAGCAGCTGAAACCAGTATAGTGCTTAAGTTCATGAAACTCATGAAAAATCGCAAAAAAAATTTTGGTCTCGGTCTTGGTCTCGAGCTGAACTAGTCTTGGTCTTGTCTTGCTCTTGACACTCTCTGGTCTTGGTAGTTTCTTGGTCTTGGTTTAGGCAGTCTTGACTACAAGTCTAGTGGACATGAGCGAGATGCGAACCGAGGATTATTAATAATCTGAATTCAGCCAGATCTCCGTACGAGAAGACGAATCATCAACTGGACTTGGTTCGGAGTGAATGGGAGCAGCACATAAAAATATGGTCTCAGATCTGTACTGCCACTCACCGTTAGACCTGGAAATCAAAACGATACCCCGTTGGCAGCTAAATGAGTTTGTCTGCAGGGTGTCTGTCATTGTCAGATGGTGTTTTATTGAAATATGTCCATAGATTGTGCGTAACGATCACTGAAAAATGCCGTTTTAGCCTAGGCTTGGATAGCAGAGTCAGACTTCTTTCCCCGACTTCCGGGACGGATGTGGGGTATTGGGGACGTGTCCAAAACAAATATGGCAGCCTCCATATGTGCACCTGCAGCAAGTAGATATAAATAGGTCATTCAAAGAAAATAAACATATAACAGCTGTTCTAGTGCAGCGATTACACATCAGTTGAAACACAGTTTTGAATTAAATATCACATTTTTCTTCCATTTACCTTTGATTTTTTTTTTTACACACTGTACCTTTAAGTCCAGTATAAGAGTTAGGACCTTCTTTTTTATGCCCAGCTGTTGTACTGGGCTCTAGGACTTTAATCAGTCTCGGTTTGCAGCATGTTGCTCACCTTATGCTGTCCTAACATGTCGGATGAACTTCGACGTAGTGCTTGCAGTGTCAGTAACTTTAACACTGCAGAGTTTGCAGGTAGCTCCTCTTTTATTTGTGTTGTTGCGTGATCTTTGTAGCCAAAATGTACGATTTTGCTGATCACTCACTTGACTATTGCAGGAAAGGGAAGTCAAAGTCAAGTCTTATGTTGAAGTTGATCAAGTGAGTCACAAATCTGATGACTCAAATCTTCGACTCTAGTCCCTCCATCTCTGGCTTGAAATTCAGTTACCCTCTGAAAGGCAGTTCTTCCTCATTAAGTCACACATCTTGCGACCCACGTCTTCGCCTCGAGCCAAGTTTTCGACTCGAGTCCTCCCATCTCTGGCTTGAAATTGAAGATACCCTCTGAAAGGCAGATCTTCCACCGTAGGCGCAGTATCTGTTACCATGGAGACAGAGTGAGTTAAAAGAGATGATCAGGTCAAACATACTTCCCCAACTCTGACTTCCCCACTACAAGAATTTCACCCTCTTACACATGACTGAGGGGCCGTTCACATGAGGACGATTGCGGGTAAAAGAGGCAAAATATTTAATCGGAAGTGCCTTTCGTTCACACGGCAACAGCGTTACGCTGGGTTGAAGATGCAAAAATCTGAAGACTCATTCCAAAGTGGAATTCCTGAAGACGCGGCGCTGTCGCATTCTCGTCTGCACGGCCCAAAACATAAAGATGATGGTGGACCTGCTCACGTCGCATGCGTGTTGATGTCACACCCAAACAGGAAAAACAACAACGTCGGACTACGTTAACCAGCTGATTTACGGTATTTTACGCATGCGCGTGGACATGGTGGAGTTTTATCACAACACCGCCTAACGATCTGGCATGCAGATCCAATCCAATTCCACACACTCTTGTGTCATCCTAAGCACGCAGATTTCTTAAAGGTGCCATGACATGAAATTTCACTTTTCTGGGGTTTTGGGTGTATAATATGATCTGTTGTGCACTGATGAGGCCATGTGAATGTCCAGAGTGAGAATCAAAGTTCCTGTTTATGGTCTGTCAGCTTTGTTTCTCTGTTCAGAAACGGTTGAATCAGACAGCAGCTCATCATTCTAGTTCTATCCCCTCTCGCCTAACGATCTATACACCCTCCGCTTCGCTCCCCTCCCGGTCTGATTCAACTGCGATGGGAGAGTTGCTGCTATAAGCAGTCAGGTCTGGGTTAACAAACAAATGGATTTAAAAGAAAACTTCTGCAGCAACAATGGGCACGTTTACATGGAGACTTTTTTCCCTTTCGGAATAAAATCATTCTGATTGAGGGTTTCAGGGAAGCTGTTTACATGGGAACTAATTCATTCCAATCTGGTGTGTACATGCGCCAATATTTATTCAGAAAAATCCTGTCTGACCTGCGCAGAATGATGTTGCATCACGTTATTTAATAAAGACGGAGATATAAAAACTGATCGTCACAGTTGTGGTTTCTGCAGGACTTTAATCCAGCAGCTGATCCTCATGCGCTCCGACTGCAGACAACCAAGAGAAAAAGGCGTAGAGACAGAGTTTGAGTAAAAAACAAAACTTTCTTTTGCTGTCCAGGAATACGTTGTTCACAGCCATCTGTCAAAGTGAGGAAACGTCACTCGTTGCACGTTGACGTCTTGTGAAGCATGCGCTGTAAGAGCGCAACCTCACAACTCTCAGATTCAGTGTTACATGTTACCCGTTCGGTTCCCGAATGAAAATTCATTCGGTTCAGCACTTTTCACGCGGAAAGAGGGTTTACATGGATCATTTTCATTCCGAAGAGCTTTTATACCGAAAGCAATCGGTATATTTGGGTCCATGTAAACGCAGCTAGGCGACCACAACCTTGTCATTACCTGTAAGTTCATTTATTTTCTAAATGCTGTCTTGTCTGATAAACATAGCTTACTGTCTGAAGTGTTCATTGTTGCTAGCAGTTAGCCTTTAGCAAACTCCGACCGCTAGGGCAGATTGACCTAGTTTTCTCCAAATAAGGTGTAGCCAATCAAAATGAAGTCAACTTGGTGTTAAGAGGCGGTGTAGCCAGAGTGGCCAAGGATGGCAGGATGGCAGGAGGACTTCTAAAAAAAAATATCAATTTATTTCACATAGGTGCATGTTGTAACAAAATATATCTAGAAAAAAGGGAATCTGCAAAGCAAGAAAATCACAACTTAATAATCCAACTTAACCAACAAAAACACTAAAACAAGCAAACCAAAACAATCTACATCACCCTCACATTTCCTGCCCCAGCACACAAAGGCACCCTTAAATAACTTCCCATCCCATTACAAAATGCCACCCACACCAACCACTTCCCAGGTAATCCCATTCCTCACTATAAAGGAGTAACTTCAGTAAAGCTATACACATGTAACACAGAAAGAACAACTCAAACCCTCATTACCAAATACCATGCCATCCGAGACAAAAGGTGAAAAAGGGACCCCCCAATTTGCACCATTCAACAGAGACCCACCCCCTCCCCCCTCCAGATATGGTCCCTTCCAGTAACATCACAAATTAGGCAAACAAGAAAAACAGGTGAACTGGTTTTCCATCTTTTCTCCTGAAACACATGGTATGTATGGTAAGTAGCACAATCAAGTAAAATTAACACATTACCAAAACGCAGAGCCGATCAAATCAAACCCACAGAAACCCAAGAAGCAAAACACAACCACAGCGAAAATAAGTCATTGAGTTAAATAGTGACAGATGGTGGTGACTCACCTCCACTTGGTCTCCGGGTAAAGCTCCATATCATAACCAGACCCAATTGTTTTACTAACGAAGTGAGGTCTGGCTTTCAAAACAATACCCCGCTGTAAAAAATGCTGTTTTTTTCCTTGCAGATTTGACATATGCAGCAATGCCAACAACATGAACTATATTTACTGCTATGTCATCACTCCTTTAATTCGTGTAAACGCGAAAAAAAAAGACAGATGCCGCTTTTGCTTCTTCTCCTCTGATCGTCCAAGTTTTCACACTTCTTAGAAAACATTTACCTTTTTATTTATTACATTTATCTAAAGATGTACTTCCATGTTGTTTCATTAATATTTCTTTGTTCTCCATTATTATTGAATGATTCCCATCGTTTCTTTAAAAAACTTCTAGTATCTTTGTATCCAGCTTATTTTATGCTGGAACAGTGGCTTGTGGCCAACAACAGGCTTTTCGGTCCTTCTCATAACTTCCGTCTATTGGCTCCCTCCCATGAATGTTTGAAGAAACTCCGCCCTCGCTCTTTTGACGGCACACGAACAATTCCCCCACAACAACACAACTCTCATCCAGCGCCTCACTTCTATGCGAGGACCCCCCTGGCGGAAAACCCACGACGCCATTTTCCCTCTCTTTCTCCTATCTAAACAGCCAACGACGCAGCACGACAGAAGAAACCCCTTATTTCAGGAACGCAAATCTCAATCAACCCAGATTTAATTATTCAATTTTTTATGTATTCTGTGATTGGCAGCAACTGGAGAGTAATTGATGATGTCATCCCCCAATATACGACTTCATAAAAGAAATCCCTTCAAAAAGCCCAGTTCCCCCCAAAAAAACACAACTTGGGGCAATCTTCCCTGGCCCCTTCGTTTTTTTTTTTTGCAACTCCCCCTCCTGTGACTCTCATTTTGAATAGTATTTACAAACAGAGGTCCAGGTACACTAAAGACTCTACCTTTAACTGCCTCCTCTTTTAGAAGAATTACGAAAATAAATCACATTGAAACTGTGATTAAATAAATCTGCCTGAGCGTCTACTGCTTGGTTAGATTCTGTACATCAGTGGTTACAGGTTTAACTGGAGATGATCAATATTGGCTTAATTTTCTTTTTAACCAAAACCGATTCTGCCCACAGCAAAGGCGTAACACACGCCAAACAGAAAAAACTCAAATATCCTTCACCCAACAGGAGAATAATGGACATGGCAATTTTGTTACTTCATAGTGGCTTATTCTTTGTACATATTGATATTAATATTTGATATGATGGTTTACCGTATTTTGTACTTACTGTATTCTTTCTTTGTAATACTACCAAAAATGTGGGACCATCCAAGAAAAAGCAGTAACTCAACTTCAAAAACTTTGCTAAGATATTGACATAACCATTTGTTTCTACAGGATATACAATCTTCAAAGTAATTTCCATTTAAATATTCCCCCCAAAGTTGTTCTGTTGCTGAAGTTACTGCTTTAGATATCTCACATCAAGCTTAACCAAAAAACCACATTTAATAAAACCACATTATTATGTGTAAGGATTAGATTGTGTATCTGGGTGTGTTTCTTTATCTGTAATGCAGAGATGGGCTTTATGCACAGCTCCAGTACTTCCTGAACTTAATACTGCACCTTTGTTTCCTGGCTGTCATGACTGGATGAACTGATTAATCCAGGTGTTTCTGACCAGTTGCTGAGGTCAGACACACCTGGATTCTAAGTTCATCCAGTGACATCCGCGCTAACCCCAACGCAGCAGCGACGGGGAAAAGCCAGAGCCCACAGGCAGGAAACTTCTCCAGCATCACAAGCTATTCGTGTGAGTCCGGAGACCAACATCTTGTGTTCTGAAGAATCATAGAACGCCCGGCTCCAGGGGCCGGCAGCGACCGGGCTGGCTCGTCCAGCGTGTCTGTTGTCCCGCCTTGCCCCCCCCCCCCCGCCAAAACAAATTATTGGACTAGGCAGATTAAGAACAAACTTGCACCAGATGCTCACTGCCTTCAGATAACTGTACCCACGAGCCAAGCTGTGATGGGAGCGTGTACAAACTGAGCTTTAATGTTGTTTACTAACCTTTTCTTCGTAGTTAAACTTTAGTTTTCAGTTATGACATTTCACCAAAAAAAAATTAGCTCATGTTTTTACCGCACCGTCTTCTCCTATCAAACTCATCAGCTCATTTACTCACATCCAGCAGCGCCGAGACCCGTTCAGCATTTTCAACACAGCCTTCGCCACTTTGTTATTTTTGTTTACCTTCATTCCCCATAAGTATTAAATGACCATTTATTTTTTTTTTAATTCCTCCTCTAGCCTTTTACCTATTGCCCCCACCTACCAGCTCGGGAACTACGGAAAGCCCAAATACTCTAAATGTTTAGCTACAAGGCAGCTAGCAGCACCACTCACACAAGTTCATAACACACCCAAAAGTGAGGAGCTACATTGAGACGACCGAGAGACTGGGGACGTCCCAACATGAATGGTTAGAAGAAAAGGAAAAATAGAACAGCTACTTCGTGACTATGTTGCAAATTCATCAGCATTTTACATCTTACCCATTTTGTTGCTCATATGTAAAAAATAAAGAAATGATGATTAAAGTAGTTAAAACAAAATTAAACATTTTATCTTAAAATGCCACATGCAACAGTAATATTAACACATTTAATAATGTTAATATATCATGACGCAGTATGGAACTGTATAGAGGCTTTATTAAAAGTGGGTATCGGTGAAAGGATTTTACAGAAGCTCTGACTTCTCAATAGGACATCAATATCGTCTGTGATATCGTCATCGAGGTATTTTGGAAAAATATATTGTGATATCATTTTTGGCAATATCGCCCACTCCTAGATATGAAGTTCTTCCACAATAACAGGGAGTTTTCTACATGCTTTGGGCTGCACGGTGGTTTGCACCGCGGCCTCACAGCAAAAGGGTTGCTGGTTTGAGCCTCGGCTGGGAAGGGGTTTGAACAGTGGCCTTTCTGTGTGGAGTTTTCATGTTCTCTCTGGGTTCTCCAGCTTTCCTCCACCATCTAAAGACATGTTCATAAGGTATACAGGTCTCTCTTGCAAAAGAGATTGCGCATCTCAATGGGATTTACCTGTATGAAAAAAGGTTACTGGCATACTGTTTGTTTAGATCCCTGAGGGGAATTTGGGCTCTGCATTTTACCCATCTCTGTACAGTAGTACCAGAGAGCAGTGGGCTGCTACTTAAAGGGGAACTTCGGTTTTTTTCAATCTGGATATTTTTTCTAGCATGAAATACGTTCATTTTCTCACCCAGACAGCTTTGGTGCAACTTGAATTCCATCGGGATATATTTAGATCCACTCCAGATCAGCATATGCAAGATATAATGGCAGTGATGGGGCAACCTCGTGCATTCTCTAAATAAGACATTATCTGCCACAAACTCCTTCATTTCACCAATATTTTGTTACGAAACTTTAGTCAGACCCCCCCCACCCCCCCTGCGAGATCGAAGTGGTTATTTTGTGGTTATTCATCCGTGTTTACCGACTTTTTAACTGCGGCGGCTTTGATGACGTCACTATTATGTGACACCATAACAAGTAAATGTCTGTAAATAATGATGAGTCACCAGGAAAAAGCCACTTCGAGCTCACAGGTGGGGGGGTGTCTGACTAATGTTTCGTAGCAAAAAGTTGGTGAAATAAAGGAGTTTGTGGCAGATAATGCCTTAATTAGAGGCTGCACGAAGTTGCCCCCATCAATGCCATTATATAGTGCATACTAGGGGTGTGCCAAAATATCGATACACTGAAATATCGCGATATTTTGTGTTGCGATATCATATCGATATTTTAAAAAGCTGTATCGATATTCTTATGAAATCTCGCGAGATTTTGTACGAGACCAGTGAGATCTCGCGAGATTTCGTTGTTCTTTCTGCAGCGGTTCAGCATGTAGAAAAGTCCCTGCATTAGCACTGATACCTATGTGCAGGCTGCAGGTTCAGGTTAAACTTTAAACATGGTGTGAAGTACAAATTAAAATATGTGTCCAGGTTGTCATAGACCACCCAGTTGTTTGAGATTATGAAGAAATAATAACTGAAATGTTTATTTTTTATATGCATTCTTAAGAAGAACCACCGTGCACTTTGTTTTACTGTTTTGCTCATTTCAAATTAACTGATGTCACGTATGTGCTACTGATTGATAATATTTTGTAATTCATTTCACATGGATTCACTTTGGTCAATAAATTTGGAATGTCTTCAGGGACAAATACTGTGGTCTATCGTGGATAAATTTATTGCAATATATTAATTTTTGCAGAATTACTGTATCGTGATATTATCGTTATCGTAGGCAAAATATCGTGATAGTATCGTATCGCAAGGTACCTAGTGATTCCCAGCCCTAGTGCATACGCTGATCTCGAGTGGATCTAATATATCCCGAAGAAATTCAAGTTGCACCAAAACTGTCTGGGTGAGTAAATGAAAATATTTGATGCTAGAAAATAGGTCCAGATTGAAAAGAAGTAATGTTCCCCTTTAAGGTGCCTGGGGAGCAGTTGTTGGGGGTTAAGGACCTTGCTCAAGGGTCCACAGCGGTTTGAGTTGGGTGACTTGAACCCAGGTCCTCCGTGCTGAAGCCTACGGCATTACCACTAGGCTACCCACTCCCCCAAAAGTGTTCTATAAATAAACAATGCTGGACTGGTGCTAATAGCGGAAGATCTCAGGAGATTTTGCTTGTAAACATATCGGTCAAAAACAACACAAAACAAACAAACAAAAAAAAAAACAATACTGAAATTTTCTGACATCACATTTTAATGCTATCGGCTGATAATATTGGACCTTTTGAGTTTTAACTATTTCATTTTTCTCAGCTATTTGTTCTGTTGACATGTGTTCTCAATTATTTATTTGTACTTAAGTGTGCTTTGATTCATGCAGTTGTTTTTTTTCTTTTTGTGAATGAAGCTCTGAGCCATTTGCTCTACTGATTGGTTAATAGCCCAGGGGTGTTGACCTATGGGTGTTGTCAATAAATGACGTTCACTCACAGCTGAGAGCTGATGAGCTGAGTCAAATGAAGTTTGCCTCCCGTGAGTCTGTTTTTGATACGGTGTTCTTTATATTCAAAACTAGTCTTGATCTCAACGCAAAGCCACTGTGCCATTGTTTCGACCTGCTGACACGTTCAAAAACTGATTTTTTATGTTATTGTCTAAATGAAAAGAAAATAATGTAAAAAAAATATATATTTTTGGATTTTTCTTAGTTTTAACGATGAGGGTTAAAGGTTCTCGTACCTTTCCTCTGGGCCTTCCAATTTCTTTATTTCACCATATTTTTCCAGGTTCCCTTTATTTGTCCTCATGTCTGGATCCTTGAAGTGGCGGAGTGTTGAGAACGGAAGGCAAACTTTGTTGACCACGGTCCTCATTCTGTTCCAGAAGCTGTAGTCCAGGCTGTCCAGGTGCTGGTCCTGGTCTATCTGGGCTCCAGGGAACAGCTGTTGACCCCCCAGCAAGGAGCAGCCTCGGACTCGTTCTGCTGTAGCCCTGTAGTTGTTCAGGAAGGAGACGTCTGCAACTCTCAGCTCTTCTTCTGTGGTTCGGACCGTGTCTGAAAGAGCTGCTATGTCTCTGCTCAGAGCCTCCATCTCCTCCTTCATCCTCCTCTTCTTCTGGTCCTTCTCCAGCCTCAGGGCATCCAGCCTGGACTTCTCTTCCTCCTCCAGGAACTGATGGAGCTTCTTAAACTGCTCTTTAATCTGTGTCTCCATCTGCGAGGCCTGGTATATTATATGTGCAAAGGTGTGATCAAACTGCTCTTTGACGTCTTTCTGCTGCTCCAGTTTCCTCCTCAGTGGTTCCAGACTCTCCCGAAGCTCCCGTCTGTGCTGTGCTGCAGCTTCATCAATGGGTCTGAATCTGTGCTGGCTGTGTTTCTCTGAATCCCTGCAGATGATGCAGACTGGTTCCTGATGGTCCAGACAGAAGAGCTTCAGCTTCTCAGAGTGCAGGTGGCAGACATCATCCCATAATCTGATTTCTCTCATCTGTAAGAAAGACTCACACAGATTCTTCAGCACCAGGTTGGACGGTGGCTCAGCACTCGGGGACAGTGTCTTACAGACTGGACAGACGCGGGTTTTAAGAGTCCACCAGAGACCCAGACAGCCTCTGCAGACACTGTGGGTGCATGACAACAGGACGGGATCCACGAAGACGTCATGGCACACCGGGCAGCAGAGGTCCTCCTCCAACCTGAAGGCCAGCTGGTTTGAGCACAGAGCTGAAAACAGTAGAAATAAAGCCAATTTGTTGAAAATATATATTGATTTATCCATTCATTCATCCATACATACATACATACATACACACATACATACATGCACACACATACAGTACATACATACAGTACATCCACCCTTCAATTCATCCATCCATCCTTCAATTCATCCATCCATCAATCCATACATAAATGCATACACACACATACATACATACATACACTCTTCAATTCATCCATCCATCCATCCATCCATACATCCATCCATCCATCCATCCATCCATTCATCCATCCATCCATCCAACCATCCATCCATCCATACATACATACATACATGCACCCATCCACTCCTCAATAAATCCATCCATACATCCATATCCTTATCCGAGGTTGGGTCACAGGGGCAGCTGCCTAAGCAGGAAGCCCAGACTTCCCTCTCCCCGGCCACAGTCACCACCTCATCCAGGAGTAGGACTGCACAATTCTGGGAAAAATGTGAATCACGATTTTTTTGCTTAAAATTGAGATCACGATTCTCTGGCACAATTTTTTTCCATTTAACCTCCTAACCAGCTACAGATTGTCCTCAGTTTCAACTCTTGTGTCGCTCACTCTTCTGAAAAACCAGCTAATTGCAGGTGGGCTTGCTCCATTGTTGTAAAGATACTTTTCCATTGGTTAAGGGTTAGGGAGGCAACAGCAGGGCTGTGTTTGAGGGCACTTCAACGATTAATTGTGCAGCCCTATCCAGGAGGATCCCGAGGTGTTCCCAGGCCAGCTGAGAGACGTAGTCACTCCAGTGTGTCCTGGGTCCACATTTTATTCTACATATCAAAAATGTCACAAAGACAGGATTTTATCATCTTAAAAATATCGCAAGAGTCCGCCCATTTCTCTCTCTTGCCAGCACGGAGGTGCTGATGCATGCTTTTATTTCCAGTAGAATAGACTACTGTAATGCCCTGCTCTCTGGTCTTCCTAAAAAGTCTGTTTCCAGCTTACAGTTACTGCAGAACTCAGCGGCACGAGTTCTGACAAGGACCAGAGGGCGGGAACACATTACACCAGTTTTAAAATCGCTGCATTGGCTCCCCGTACATTTCAGGATTGATTTTAAGGTTCTCTTAGTGGTTTATAAATGTCTTAATGGTCTTGGGCCCTCTTATTTATCAGAGCTGCTTTTAAACTATGAACCCTCGCGGACCCTGAGGTCCTCTGGCACCGGCCTTTTAATTGTTCCTAGAGTGAGAACTAAAACTCACGGTGAGGCCTCATTCCACCATTATGGTCCTCGTCTGTGGAACAGCCTGCCAGAGAACCTCAGGGCTGCAGAGACTGTTGATGTTTTTAAGAAGAGGCTCAAGACCTACCTTTTTAGCTTAGCTTTTAATTGAATTTTGTCTAATTTTTATATGATTCTTTTAATTTATTTGATTTGATTTTTATTTATCTATTTATTTATTTTTAACTTTGGTTTTACGATATTCAAATTGATTCTATTTGTATTAATTCCTTTTATGTGTATTTTATTATCTAGCTTTTATTTGATTTATTTATTTATCTATTTTTTTTTGGTTTAACTCTAAAAATTTTAACTTCCCCCAGTGTTTCCTCATGGGGATCCTTCACTCCAGGAGTTTTGCCTGCTCGGTCTGGGGGGTAACGGCTGTGGTGGATGCCCTTTTCTTGGTGTCTAGGGGCCTGCACTGCAGCCCTGCGGCTGTGGTGTGGACCCTGGCCTGTCATGATCTGGGGGTCCCTGCAGCTGGGCCTTATGTGGCTAGGGGGGGCTGGCTCCTGGTGCGAATGGATCCCCAAGATATCGTTTCCTCACAGCAGTGTCATGCCAGATGGTTTTTACAGTTACTGTTTTTATACCTGTTCACTTAGAAGAGAGGAGTTGGGGGTTTGTAGCTAGGTGTGGAATTGGGAGGGGGTTGGGTGTGTGCATGTGTGTGTTTTGTGTTGAATCTGGATGTGTGAAGGCTTGTTTTTATTTGAATTCACATTTTGTTTTTACTATGTCAAGCACTTTGTGTTGCTTTTTAATGGTATGAAAAGTGCTTTATAAATAAAGCTTGATTTGATTTGATTTGATTTGGGTCTCCCTGTGGGACGGGCCTAGAACACCTCACCAGGGAGGCGTCCAGGAGGCATCTTGACCAGATGCCCTCCTGGTCCCCCAAGATCTCTAAGGGAGAGCCCATCCGCCCTGCAGGGGAAACTCATTTCGGCTGCTTGTACCTGCTATCTCGTTCTTTCGGTCACGATCCACAGCTCATGACCATGGGTGAGGGTAGGAACATAGATCGACCAATAAATCGGGAGCTTTGCTTTCTGGCTCAGCAACTTCTTCACCATGACAGACTGATGTAAAGTCTTCATTACTGCAGACGCCGCACCGATCTGCCTGTCCATCTCCCCCTGAACTGGAGAGTACAATCCACCCTTTTCCAGGTCAAGACCATGGTCTCTAGGGCTGAACAATTTCAGGAAAAAAATCTAATTGCAATTTTTCTGGTAGATATTGCGATTTCGATTTGATTACCGATTTTCTTCAAATCAGTACAATTAGTACAATATTAATGTACAACAACATTTACAAACATGACAGAAAACTTCATTATATCATATAAACATTAAAAGCTATTACTATTATTAAGGATGACAATTAAAAGTGAGATTTAGCTCACTTTCAAAAGCATTTATTAAAAAAATACTCCCGGGATTTTCAGATTCCCCTTCAGTGCTCCTCCCTCTACCACAGTTCATCACCCCACTTCCTTTTCAAATCAGGTAATCTGCATGTTGCTTTACACACTTTAATTTCCAGAGTAAAAAAATACATAACTGTGCTATTTTTAATATTTTTACTCTTTCTCATCACAATGCACTGAAAAATATCCAAATAAGAATTCAACATATTTTCTTTATGCAGTTCTTGTATGGAGGTTACGTTAAGTGAAAACGTATAACCAGGGAATTTATCATGGATTCATATGTGCATTGAAATGTAATTAAGTTGTAAAATAAATCTAAATAAACATCAGGTTTTACATTTGACTTCATTTTTGTCATTCTGTCTCCTGAACTTGAGGTGAAGAAAACGCTCCTACATCATAAATAATCAGGTGGTTTTACTCTGTTTTTATCAGGTCGCATTTGTGATGTTTGGACGTTCATTTTTGGCCACAACAGTGTTCCATACTCATCCTCATGTCTGCTTGAGAAGCAGCAGCAACAACTTTCCTCCCGTTTCTGGTTTAACTTTGTGGCTGAACTAATGTCCCAGATAACAAGGACAGAGTTTCTGTGCTGCTCCCGTTCACGAAGCAAGTCCAGCTGATTGTGCGTCTCCTTTTACTGAGATCCGCCAGATCATTAATTTACTCGCCCGCATCTCGCTTGTGTCCACAGCGCAAAGCACAAAACTTTATAGGTTAAAAGAAAACTGGTTGAATTTCAGTAGCGCTTTTATTCCCATTAAAATGATCTGATTTTACAGATCAGACGGCATTTTTCACCAGACTATCTGATCAGCCGATCGATGCTGGCGACTTAACGGCTGAGTCATGAACTCTGACGGTGCAGACAGTTCAAGATTATATTTTACTGAACATAAAATTCCCTTATTGCACGAAGCGGATTAATAAACAGCAAGATGCTTCTGCAGCAGAGGTCTGCAGCCTCTCACCAACAAAGGAACCAAAAGTTAGAAACTGGATGGGTTCTGACAGTCTTGATGCTGATTGGTTAGATGACCTGTCCATGAGTAGCATTCCGCCTCTGATTGGTGAGTTTAGTTGGCTGGTGCAGAGACGGCATGTAACGTATGTGTACGAAAGATGACAGAGCAGATCCTGGGTCAGTCAGGACTCAGGAGCGCTGGAAAAATCGCGGCTTTGGCGATCACGTGGTCTGAAATCGCAATTTCGATCTGAAAACGATAAATTGTTCAGCCCTAATGGTCTCAGATTTGGAGGTGCTGATTCTCAACCCAGGTGCTTCACACTTGGCTGCAAATTGCTCCAGTGAGAGTTGGATATCACGGCCCGATGACGCCAGAGACCAAATCCTGAGGCCACCAAACTGGATCCCCCTCAACACCTTGCCTAGAAATCCTGTCCATAAAAGTTATGAACAGGATTGGTGACAAAGGGCAGCCTTGGCGGAATCCGACCCTCACTGGAAATGGATTCAACCTACAGCCGGAAATGCAGACCAAGCTCTGGTACCAGTCATACAGGGACTGGACAGTTCAAACATAGGGGTCCAGCACTCCTTACTCCCAGAGCAGCCCCCACAGGAGCCCACATTATGATTATTATCCAATCAAACCTTATTTATACAGCACTTTTTATACAACTAATGTAACACAATGTACTTACCAAAGCCAAAACCAATTGAAACATGAAAGCCTGTAATGGTCAGACAGGCAAGTCAACAACAGAGGTCACGCCAGCAGACAGACCATAAGCTATGACCTGGTTCAGGTCATGTCCTATTGTGGCAAGGTACACAACAAGGGCCTGGCCAGGATTCAGTCCGACAGTTTCCCACGAGTCACACATGCTTACCAATCTGCCAAACGGACATGCCTGTGACCAAGTAGCCAGGGCACATGATCAATTGTGGGCATGGTGCGAGGACCCCACACTGTCACACTCTGTTGTGTGACATGCTGTTTAAAATCCAGGCAGGTTAAGAGGTCTGAAAATTCTCTGGATATTGGATTGGAAATGTTTTCAACATGTAAATTAAAATCACCAGTTATTATAATCCTATTGTACATGGAGTGAACGATCAATAAAAGTTTCAATAAAAGATCAATAAAAGTTTTGAGAATTCCCTCATAAAAGAGGTGGAATGATGGGGTGGTCCGTAGACTGAGACACACAGTGGAGTGTGCTAAAAGCAAAGAAATGATTTTCAAATGAGGAGTAGCTTTTAAAAGAAACCTCTTCCGACTTTTATGTTTTTTGTAAAAAATTACCATGGTTATTATTTATTTTGCTATAGTCAACATTCTATATAATCACCACCGTCAATTTTATAATTACCCCCCCCCCCCCCCTTTATTTTCTTCTCTTCCATGTTCTTTCTCCTTCTATCTTCACAATTTTCACCTGTACAGATACATATACCATCATGATTATGTGTAAACCTCACTCATGGAAGCTGCTAGATCCTGCTCAGATATAAGAACAACTTTTATTCCTCTCTCCCTCTTTTTACCTCCTTTTTTCTATCTGCCTTTCCAATATTATCGTTTTCCACTGTAAATACACATCTCACTGTAAATATTGTCACAATTCAGTTTCCTGCGGATTCACCCAAACTTGGCTGCGAGGGAAAACTCACCTTCAGACTGGGAAGTGTGGACAAACTGAGAAGGCAGCATAGTTTTCTCCTGCAGCTGAACTCAGATGAAGCTGTGATGTTTCTGCTTTGCTTCTCTTGCTGATTCGAGGAAAAATAAAAACTCTTTCCTTGATCATCTCAGGTGAATCAGACCAGATAAGAGCTTATGGCTGACCAGTGGTTTACTGGTTTCATTCCAGAGTTCAGACGTCAACCTGCCAGCGGCTGTAAAAGTTACTGATAAACAGCTTTTATTTTTCATATCTGCAGATGAAGCATAAAACCATCCGTCAGTCAGACGTTCAGCTGTCATTAAACATTGTGAATAAGTTTTTAATTGCTTCCATTGTCAAGGCAACACTGCGCTGCAGTCTAATTTAGATGTTTCACTCGTTACGGTCCAGAGAGGTTGAAATATTGTAAAGATGTTGGTAAACTTCCTCCTGCAGAGGAACCAGCTGAAACCAGTCATGCAGAGACGTAAACATGACATCAGCAAAAATCCTCTGTTTAAATGAAGCCTGCAGAGACCAGAACAGGAGGTTTTCACCGGATTCACTGGTCCAGACCAGAGACCAGACCAAGGTTCAGACCAGAGACCTGACCAGGGTTCAGACCAGAGGACAGACCAAAGACCAGACCAGTAGACAGACCAGAGTCCAGATCAGGGTCCTAGGGTTGCCACCCATCCCGTAAAATACGGAATCATCCTTTAATTGACAATAAAACCACCCAACCGGGCCGGTTGGGTGGTCATACCGCCTACGCGACCCCACTCCCGACATGACTTGGCACTACCTCTCAGTTTTAACTGCAAACAACACACATCTTACACACAGTCATGAGCGAGGGGGGGGACGGACAGGGTCCTTTTCTACCCCGTTTCCCGGGCGCTACTGGGGGGAGGGGGAGTAGTGGCTGCTTCACGCGCTAGTGGTTAAGGCCAGCTGCATTGCGGGGGGTCTGCTGGCCCGGGGGATGCCTGGCCTGCTGCGTCCGGGGGTGGGGGATGGAGGGTAGGTGGGGTGGGGAGGAACGTGTTGGGGGCTTGGAGCTTGCGGCTCCTTCCCCGGCCCGAGCTACCACTCAGGAGGCACGGGGGCATGGGCAAGAGAGAGGTGGGTATGTGAGAATAATGAATGAGAGTGTGAAAGAGGAAATGTGGGAGGGAGGAACTTGGGCTGGAAGAGGGAGGAGATGTGGGTAAGTGGTTGGAGGAAAGGGGGGATGGAGGAAGGAGTGGCATGCTCGTGAGTGTCTAGTAGGGATGGTCATGAGGGGCTGAAGGAAGGAAGGGCGGGAGTGTGATAGGTCAGAGAGATGGGCGGGGCTGGACATGTAAGGGGGGATTGTATGGGGTATTGGGGGTATAGGTTGGTGAGGGCGTATGTGTGGGGTGGAGGGAGGGGTTGGTGCAGGTATGTGGGGGGAGTGCATGTGGGCGTTAAAGGGTATCAGAAGGTGGGGGTATGTGTGGGGTGGAGGGAGGGGTTGGTGCAGTTATATGGGGGGAGTGCATGTGTGTTAGAGGGTATGAGGAGGTGGGGGTAGGTGTGGACGGTAGAGGGAGGAGAGTGTTGGGGGTGGAGGGAGGAGTGAGTGTGGGTATGTAAGGTCGGAGAGCGGAGTGGGTGGGTGTATGTGTGTGTGGGGGGGGAGTGCATGTGGGTGTTGGGGTATGTGTGTGGGGAGTGTGTGTGTGAGCGTGGTAGTTGGGTAGGGGGCGGTAGTGGTAGTGTCAGGTGTGTGGGGCAGGAACGTTGGGGTGGGGGCTGGCCTGTCCTGGGGGGGTGTCGTCTGGGGGGTCCGGTCCTCCTGGGTTTCGGTTGGGCCTCCCGGGTCGGAGGGGGGGGGGGGGGGTGCTCCTGGGCGCTTGGGCCCTGGGCCCGGCGCTGTCTGCCCAGGGGGGCGCCCGGGGGGGTTGGCAGCTGCTGGTCTTGGTCCGCTGGGGCCTGGGCCCCCAGACCGCGGGGGGCTCCGACGGGGGCGGCCTTTTGCCGCCCTTTGGGGGATGCATGTCCGTTCTTTGGGTGGGGCGGCTGGGATCTGGGCCTCTGGGTGGCTGCTGGGGGCCTGGGTCGTGAGCCTTGCGGGCTTCCTCCTCCTTGCAGAGACGAGGCTGCATCTGCATGACTGTATCACCATGGAGCACCCTTTATTATGCATGTTGATGCTGTGACACTGCTTCCCATTGCGCTGACTAGGTTGTACCTCTTCTCTGCGTAGTTCTGCGTGTGTTTGTATGATCTGAGGATATTTAAGTCACCTGCAGGTCCTCCTGTGGGGGATTGTTAGTTTTGTTTTCCAACAGAGACCTTGGAATGTTGTTTAGGGGTTTCTGTACAGATGCACCAGTGAACTGTGGAAGTGGATTCATGTTTTCTCTCCTCTCTCTCCCTCTCTCTCTCTCTCCTCTTCCTCTTCCTCACTTCTCTCTCTCTGTTCCACTTTCTATCATTACCTCAGTTAACTTTCATTTCTCCTTGTCAGGCCCAGCAGTATGATATGGAATGCTGTAATAGACAAATGTTTAATTAAAGAAATAAAATGAATAAACAAGATATCAAGTGGAGCCTTATGTTCATAAAGCTCAGTTTGGTAAAGCAAAACTGTTCAACAAAATATGCTGGAAAGGACAAGCAGAAGAAAAAAAAAAAAAAAAAATTGACAATAAAACGTGGCGTCCCGTATCATTTGTTCCATATTTCCATAAATGTCAAATACACATGTCTGTCACACATATATAAACATTAAATTTAGTAATAATAAGCTAAATAAAACACAGGAAATTTTAAAGCCAGCAAAAACCACTCCAGTCCTGTGTCTCTGCCTGGCTGCCTGGCCGCCTGTGTGCCTGCGTGTGCTGCTGTCACGCGCGCTCTCGACACCCGCGACTTTTAAAATGTCCACACCTGATACTCCAGCATGTTCTCAAAAGCAAAAACGCTTGCGAAAGAAAACACCTGAGTGGGAACAGGTCCGTCCTTGGCTGGACAGCGTCAGTGGAGATGATGAGGGGAACTGTAAAATATTTCGGCGAGTGTTTTCTGTGGCGCGCGGTGGACTCTCTGACATCATCACGCATCAGAAAAGCAACACAGGCACGTGAGAAACGCAAAGACGACCTAAACGTGAGCGTCCCATCTTCATCCCCTCATCTCCTGAGACTGAATCAGTCATGACATCACATTCAGAACAGGATCAGTTTTTATCTGGTTGTGTTTTTGCCAGAAGATGTCAAAGCATACAGTAGTTTAGGAGACTGGTGGTTTGGTTAGTTGATTGATTGTTTAGGATGTTGACTTTTTAAAGTTGAATGAATGATCATTTATACAGAATCCATTATTAGTAGCGGCCAATATAAATGTTATATGGTTATTTAAACAATAAATCACAGTAGTGGATTAACATTTTATAGATAAATTAATATAAATTAAATTAATATTGTTTCATTCATATATGTATATATATATATATATATATATATATATATATATATATATATACTGTATATATATATATGTGTGTGTGTGTGTGTGCGCGCGTGTGTGTGTATGTATGTATAGCCTATATGCATTCAATGTATTTCCTATATAAACAAAACCTGTTGAGCTTTCTGTGTATTCTGTCAAAATGTTTATTTTGAGGAATAGAGTGTTCAGTTATCATGACACAAATTCTTTTGTTGGTGTGGTTTAACTGTCTGGATGACCTGACTTTCTTTCAAGTCAGAAGAGGCAGCAAAAGAAAACAAGTTTAATTAAAGCCGCAAGCGGCGATGAAGGCCCTCGCACCTCTGGCGCCGCTCAGGCCTATGCATCGCGTAGTCTGTGTCATGTTCTACCAGTGTTCCTAATTTCATGGCGTTTGGTTGATGTGTTAGCTCAGAATGATCATTTGAAGGTTTGTAGGGGGCGCTATAGAGCCACATTTAAACTTTAGGAACACGTATCCATGGAATCCGTGTCATGTTCTACCAGTGTGCTGAATTTCATGGCCTTCGGTTGATGGGGTCAGCCAAAATGATCATTTTAAGGTTTCTAGGGGGCGCTATAGAGCCACATTGAAAATTCTGGGACATGTGTCCATGTAAATGAGATCAGGTTATGAACATCATCATCTGTGCCAAGTTTGGTAGAGATCTGGCCATCCGTGTCTTATTTACAGGCACTTCCTGTCCCGAGGGGGCGGGGCTAAGGTGAAAACCGGAAATGGTCATATAGGTGTGTTCAGCATCTGACCAGCATCATACGTACCAATTTTGGTGCAGATATCTGGTTTTATGCCAGAGTTATATCAGTTTTGTGTTTCATGGCGAGAAGGTCAACTTTGAGGCTCCGCCCCCTCCACACGCTTGCAGATTTCTGAATGCAGAGCACAACTAGAAATCCCACATGCCTTGTGAACACAAAGAGACCATCGTGATGGCTGTACCATTAGCGGTCTCTGAGGAGTTGACGCAAATATGTCATCAAGAAATCGTCCAAAAAATGGCACTTTTTTCAAAATGGCCGACTTCCTGTCATATTAATCCAAATGGTCCAAGGGGGTTTTTTGTAGGACCTGACATGTTCTACCACTGTGCCAAATTTCATGCTTGTGGGTCATTGTGGTGGGCGGGGCTGATCATTTGAAGATTTCTAGGGGGCGCTATTGAGCCATTTTTAAAGATATCCAAAATACTCCATGGAATGAGTTCAGGGGATGACCATCATCATCTGTAGCAAGTTTGGTGGAGATCGGACCTTTCTCTGTGTCATTTCCATGTACTTCCTGTTTCCATGGCGTTGGGCTCATATTCGCCATGGTTGCGTTTGGCGTATCGACTTGAGTTTTTTATTGTGGCATCGTGGAAGGGTTTGACACGTTCGGAAGCACTTTCAAATCTATCGGCTTCATCAATGAAGTTCTGGACCCCAAGCACTGAAAAGTGACACTTCCTGTCCCCAGGGGGCGGGGCTAAGGTGAAAGCCGGAAATGGTCATATAGGTGTGTTCAGCATCCGGCCGGCATCATACGTAGCAATTTTGGTGCAGATATCTGGTTTTATGCCAGAGTTATATCAGTTTCGTGTTTCATGGCGAGAAGGTCAACTTTGAGGCTCCGCCCCTCCACACGCTTGCAGATTTCTGAATGCAGAGCACAACTAGAAATGTCACATGTCTTCTGAACACAAAGAGACCATCAGGGTGACCGTAGCATATGCGGTTTATGAGGAGTTAACGCAAATGCGACGTGAGTGAAACGCCAAAATGGCGACTTTGACCCAAGATGGCCGACTTCCTGTACACTTTTCACCACGACGTTAAGAGGCTTTTTTGTCCGCCCCGAAATGTAGAACAAGTGTACCGAATTTCGTAAAGATCGGTGACATGCAGTTCTGGGGACTTTACAAAAGGTGGCGCTCTCGCGCAGTTTTGCCCGAGCGGTCACGAAAACGCAAAAATACGAAATTTTTCAGATTCGTCTGGGGGGGGGGGTAGCCAAAATTTGGTGACTTTTCAAGCATGTTCAGGCCCCCAAAAATGGCCTCAAATTGAGAGAAGAATAATAATAATCCGGAAAAAACGCTAGGGTTTCAATAGGCCTTCGCACCGCCTTCGGTGCTCGGGCCTAATTAACCTGTCATCCCACTCTAGGTTACAGTTGAGGTGACACAGGTGTACCACAGATTCAGACACATCAGAGCTGTCTACAATAGATCACTTTAAAGTTGTACTTCCATGGTGATGTCATTAATATTTCTGTGTTCTCCATTATTATTGAATGCATTCTGCATCGTTTCTGTTTAAAAAAACCTTCTGGTATCTTTGTATCCAGCTGTATTTGTATACTAGAAGAGAGGCTTGTGGTCCAACGGCAGCTTTTCCGGGTCCTTCTCATGAATTTACGTCTGATTGGCTGCCTCCCATCAGTGTATGAAGGAAGCTCCGCCCTCCGCTCTTATTTCGTTACAGACAGGAAATAGAGCCGACAAACAAGTTTGTTCCGCCATGCTAACAAACAGTTAGCTAATTAGCTTCTCAACTCCGAAGCTACAGTCGTGCCGTCTTTACTTCTAGTGTGTAGTGGAGGGTTACCTGCCTTCCAATGGACAGATATAAACCCCACGTGGGATACGCTATTTGCAATGTGACGTAGAAGTGCGAGGCTGTTCCCGATTCGCTCTTTTCTTCGTATTGTTTCTTTGATGAGAAAGCACAGCCGACTGGGGGGAACGCAACGCTAGCAAGTCAGCATATGTAAGTAAACAAGGGGAAACCCTCCGTATTTCAGAAGGAGCAAGTTAAACGGGTTTTCAGTGGAAGGAGGCCTTTAACAGCTACATTCAGTTACTAGGCTTATATTTTAAGTTAATTGTTGCACACTCCACACAAATAGATCTCCTTTGGTCGCTAGTGCTGCCATGTGGTACGTGCATGACAGCATCTCATTAACTAGGTTTTATTGATAATGTAATAACTATGTTTTATGCTTATGGCACTTTGTTATATATTTTTTCCTCATTTTATTTTAAATAGGGATGGATGTAATTACAGCATATGTAGACTAAATAACAGCACTTTCTATGCTACAGTGTTGCTTAAACAATATGTTCATTGCAGCATTTCAAGCTTTAAGTGTCACCACTTGTTTTATTGATCACTCCTTTCCAAAAAACACTGGTGCAAAATAAAGCATACCACTGCTGTGGGGGGCCCACCGTACGGTCATCGGCCCGTGGTGGTAGGTGTCTCTTTTTTTTTTTTTCTGAAAGGTGGCAACGCTAGGTCTGACATACTTATAAATCCAGGTCTAAAATGTTTGTCTTCTCTGTCTTCATGACATCTGCAGCGCATCTTTAACTCACTAACTGTTGCTTCTTTTAATAATTTTGTTTTTTACAATCTCTTCATAATTTTTTTTACTCTTTATAATTTCATTTATTTTAAGATGCTGTTCTATTCCCACCTGTGATTCTTTTAATGTTTTACGTTAAACACGTTGAACTATCCTGTACATGAAATGTGATGTAGAAACAATCTTGCTTCTTAACGGAGCTGTTTAAGATTCCGGGACGTAGCGAAACCTGAACTTATTAAATCTGTTGTCTCTTCTTGCTTCTGATCTCATGAGAGGTGCAGAGCCGGGTGACGGGTGGAGGAGCCTGATGTAGCTGCATGTCACGCGTGTGAACCTCATTCATCTCACGTCTTAGCAGGGAATTATTTGGTGGAAATGATGTGGATCTGAGGACTTCTGCATGACTGCTTGCTGATGCAGGACCCTGCGGGGTGGAGGGTCTCTGGTCCAACCTGACCCAGCAGGACTTTCTGAGCATGTGTGGTCTGATGCAACTATCTTTATGAGGACCCATGTCTGTGCTGCGGATTAGTGCAGAAGTGAGGACGTTTGGTTTGGCCTGAATGCGGGACACACCACTGCTCCACCTTTGGTTCCAGGATTCAGGTCTCAGTCTGGGGCAGAAGACTGACGTGCATCAAATTATTCATGTATTTACTGGTTTGTGTCATTTATATATTGCGGGAAGCTTTTGAAAAGAAAAGTTTGAAATCTGAATCAGAACATTTGTTGTGTTTAAAAGTTAAAGTTTGAAACTGGTTGCTGAAAAATTTAACTGGGTACTGTGGTGTTTAGCGCTGGTTTCAGGAAGCTGGTCTCAGCTGGGTTCTTACTGGGTGGAGTCTTCATGCTGCCTCCATGTTTACATCTGGATTCCTGCCAACAGTCTAAAATCAGAAATATTAGACTCACTGTGATGGATTTCTGTAACATGGGCTGTATTTCACTGTATTATCAAGTATTGAATTTACACATTATATTAAACATACAATAAACAGAGTACACTACTGTAAAGTGCACTGGATTGAGGGAAAATTCACAGTTGCTACATTAATTGTTCAATACTGTAAACCAAAATACAGACGTTTAATCAGCTGCATAGAACTGACCAATGGCAAAAGATCATTCTTTAAAAATAATTTTGTGTTCTAACCGGTTCCAACTGAAAGTCTGAAAAGAAAACGCATCTGACTTTGAATAATCAATTTTTTCAAAAATGATTAAATGTTTTTTTTTATTCCTTTTGTTTTACTTTTACATTTAAAATGTTTGCTTTTATAACTTGTTGCATTTGTTGAATATTTTACATGTTTCTGATATAAATGTTGATCAATTTTTTCACCTACACAGTAAAATCATCAGTGTTGGAGTAACATTTAGAGTCAATTTTAACACTAAGCCAGGTTACATATGGTCCTGCCCTCTACAGTGTTAAAGTTACACTGGACCTAGTGTTCAATTTTTGGTGTTAATTTAACACTGTGATGGTGTAGCCGTCACTAGTAGGCTTCCAGCCCTGCAATTAGAACACACACACACACACACACATATTCCCTGACACCATTCATACTGAAGAGGAATTGTTTATATTTTGTATACTCACCTGGTACTTACCTGTATGTGTTTCCTTGAAGTGACATGTGCTGGTTACTTACCTGATTATTGGATGATTGCCTACAGCTGAATGAAATGAGTGGAGTGATTGTTGTCGATATGTGATTGGCTGTCCTGCCAGACACACCCCTTTTTGTCGCCTGGAAGTGCAGTCCTTAAATAAAGAGAACAGAGCGTGTTGGATGAGAGTGTGGTTACAAAGGAAGCAGAATCCGCAGTGGATTTGGAAAAGCTGGTGACAGAAAATTGTGAGTGGAAGCTGGTGACTGAAGTAGGCAGATCAGCTACTGTCACGTTAACCTCAGGCTGACTGGAGAACAGGTCGCCTTCCCAGTGCCGGCAGGCGGGGTGTAGAAGGGAACAAAACGCCTTCTTGTAAATATAACCAGCGCTGGTTCCACTTCACTGCAATAGGAGCTACACAATCACAATAAAGCTCCCACAAAACGCAAGCCATCGACCACGAGTATTTATCTTGCTGATTCGGCACACTGCACTGTGCCTGTGGAATCAGACACAGGGTGGAACCCGGGACCCAGTTCCATCACAAACACTGATGAGTTTATTTTCATTATAGAGTTAAATTTGATCAACACTGACATTGTTAATATGCTTTTACTCTTTGAGATAAGTAACACCCTATAATGTTGATTTGAAATGTCATTACACAAGTGTTTTGACACATCTAATTCACTAAGTTTTACAAAGTGAAATATTTCAGTTAATATTGACTTGAGTCCACTCAAGGTTTGAACCAGGATCCTGTCCTTGATTACCTTGATGGTAAATGGGAATTGTGAAGAGAGGAATCATCATTTCCAACAACCCTAACAGTTAAGTCTGATTACACACCAAAGAAACAGAAGCTGAGCACATACACACTTAAAGGGACTAGAGGCAGGAATTTAAAAAAACAAACAAACATGCATGTCCATTTTCTTTAATACTAATGGGTGATAAAGCGCTAAATACCAAAAATAACGTTTCCAACCACGTTTCTCTCCATTGCCTTGAACAGGCTGTGTGCTGCAAAATGGTGTCCAAATTTCCAACTAAGGTTTTGTAACAAAACATTGGTGAATTGAAGGAGTTTGTGGCAGATAATGCCTTATTTAGAGGCTGCGCACGGTTGCCCCATCAGTTACATTTTATCGCGCATGCTCTGATCTGGAGTGGATCTACATATCTTCCGACGGAATTCAAGTTGCACCAAAACTGTCTGGGTGAGTAAATGAAAATATTTCATGCTAGAAAATAGGTCCACATTGAAAAAAAAAAACGCAGTTCTCCTTTAATTCACAGTGCAGGATTTAACAGTGGAGTCACAAAGCATGATGGGAAATATTTAGGGGACATTTTACTGCACTGTAAAGCACTGTAGTCTCACAGTAAGGTTGCTATTGCAAGTCCCAGCTGGGGAGGGTTTGAACCATTCCAACAGTGGCCTTCCTGTGTGGAGTTTGCATGTTCTCCCCGTGTATGCATGGGTTCTCTCCGGGTACTCCGGCTTCCTCCGACTATCCAAATACATGCATGTTAGGTTAATTGGTCACTGTAAATTGTCCTTAGGAGTGTGTGTGGTTGTCTGCCTCTGTGTTCGTCCTGCGATAGACTGGTGACCTGTCCAGGGTGTACCTGATAATAGCTGAGATAGACTCCAGCAACCCCTGCGACTCTGAACTGTTTAAGTGCTACAGAAAAATGACTGATATTTATTAAGTTTGAATGCATAAAATAACTCCAAACGTGTGCTTTCCTAACTGGCATCATTGTGGACGTAACAGAGGGTTAATGGTGAGGCTGTATTGTCTTGTAGGTGTGGAGATGGACTGGTGGTCCGTCCAGTACCCCACCCCTCACCCAGTAGCAGCTGGGATGGACTCCAGCCAGGAACCCAGATCAGTAGGGATGTTTAAGGACAATGTCCTCTGAGGACGCTGAAATGCTCCCTCTCTCTTGCAGCCCTGACATGATTTTTAAGTCCTGCTGAACTCCGGTCCGGGAACTTACATCTGATGCTCATTCTGCTGGAAAACTAAAAACCACAACATGAAGTGAAAGTAAATCCTCCTTTCCAGCTCTGAGGTCAGCATTCAGTGTGACTGGCCGACTGAGACTCACCTGCTGTGCTGAGCTCAGCCAATCAGAGCTGATGATTCACTGATGATGTCACACCTGCTGTTTCTGAATCAGCTGCTGATCTGACTGAAGTCCTAGATCTGCTGTGTGTGTGTGTGTGTGCGTGCGTGCCTCTTTTTCATACTTGCATGGAGACAAAGATGTGACCATCCGCCATCTTGTGGGGACTTCCTGAGACATGGTGAAGGGGATTTTTGAGGACTGACACTTGGTTTTAGGGTCAGAGTAGAGTTCTGGGGTCCATTTCACAAAACAGGTTCAACAAACTTTGAGTCTAACCCTGAACTCAGAGTTGAGATAAGAAACTGAGTTTTCTGTTTCAGAACAGCTGATTGGAGTGTTTAATCAGCTCAGGGTAGTTCAACCTGGGGTATAGCATGTGCACCATAACAATAAAAAAGCCAGCATCAGTGGAGCCCTGATTTAACAAGTCACCATGGCAACAGTTACGCAGGAGTGGAGCTGCTTTCTCTGGGTTGAGTTACCTACCTTTGTGAAATGGAACACTTGGGAGTTTCCTTCATTTCAGGTTTAAACCACTCCCGGCTTTCATTAAACCTGCTTCGTGAAACCGACCCCTGATGTGATGGTTAAAGTCAGGATGGGGGAGGGATCAGGTTGGGTCATTGTGAGCTTACATGGCTGTTTGTCTTCTTGGTCTTTGTGTTGGCCCTGTCATGGACAGACAACCTGTCCAGGAAGTGGGACGGTCTCCAGCCCACCTGCAGCCATGCATGAGATAAAGTATGTGTAGATGATGGTGGAATGACCTGATTTCACTATGTTGTACTCTTTGTTTTATTTCAGAACATTTTAGATCAAAGTCAGTAAACATAAAAATTTCAAAATGTAAAAAACAAAACAAAACAAAAAACAATTAACTGAGGACATACTTGGTAACATTGTATCCCTGTTCAAGTGTTTTTATGAAAACCATAAATGTTATATCGAAATTTAAAAATGGAGACAAGCAAGTGTTCAATTGACCTATGGCTAAACCACGCCCCCAAACGCGATGAGCCAATCACAGTGCGCACAGCTATCCCATACACTCGGACATTCTCTGCTTGAACGTCCATTGAAATGCATTGAAGTTAGTCCGTTTTTGTTCGTTTTTATGTGTTGTTTTTAGTTTAAAATGGTCAAACGTGTGCATGGGGTACATGCAACTCCGATACTAGGTATCCTGAGAGGCTGGGTGACAGGGCGTATTTTTTTTGCCTTTTACCAAGTCACATCAAGCCAAAGTTATGCAGCAGACCACATCAACTGAACGTGGATAAAATGAACAAGGTTGTCTACATCTGTTCTAAGGTAAGGGAACATCGTATTCGAGGCAACATGTTGTCACTTTGCTTGAAAGAAATATGAAGTTACCTTCCCTTACGTTAGTTTAAGTTGGCTAACGCTAGCTAAACATGCTAGTTTTGGTACGTGGTAACGGTACATAAGACGCTGTCGTGTAGTACAGGTGTGGTGTAGTAACTTCGATAACGACACGCCTCTGGCTTCCAAGCTGCAGCCAGACTGCTCCGCTTCCGTGGCTGTTTGATCAGTTTTTGTCAGATCACTTTTTGGCACAACAACAGCAGCCGTGCAGCAGTTTGAGCAAGAAACTGAGGGAGCGACACGAGTCACATCCAGAGATTCACAGGCTGATTTCTACTCCCAGCTTAAGACTTCTGAACAATTTCTTTTTGTTTGTTTGTATTGTTTTTATGTTTTTTCATTTATCTTGTCATGGTCTCTCTGTCTGATCACGCGTCTGTTGTCCGTGTTGACAGCTGTCATCTCCCGAGATGTCACATAGTGCCTGTCACCGAATGTTGTTTGTCCGAGTGAGTGGAGGGGGCGTGGCTTAGCCATAGGTCAATTCTGTCACAGTTTTCAAAGATTAAAGAGAAATGGTTCACACATTAATTATTTTTATTTTTGGAAAGAAAACTGTTTATTATTTGAGTATAAATACGGCTTTACAACCTACAGATCCACTTTGTCTGCACGTGTCCATATTACTGATGAAGTTTTTGCAGATATAGATAAAAAGCAGAACATAGCCAGCGTTTATTTGGACTTACAGAAACTGTGAACCAGGAACTTGTTCAGTCAAAATTAAAGGACTACGGTTTAAGAGAGCATATATTTAAATATCTGGGAAGCTACTTGAATAACATATAATATCTTCATTTTGACGATTATAATTTAAAATGTGAAACGGTTTTGTGGAACCCCAGGGTTCAGTAATTGGCCCATTCATTAATGACATGAAGCCACAAAGCAGATGGATTTTCTTTTATTCTCAGATGATATTACTATTCATAAATCAGGAGATTTATATAAATTAATGACTATGTATGTTTGATAAACGTAAATTCCCTTTAAATTGGGATAAAACCAAATATATAATTTTTGGGTTGAGGAAATGTGAACAAAATGTAAAGCTTGTCAGTTTAACATACAATGTCAGATTGACATATGTAGCCCGTGTTTAACTGCAACAAGCTAACGGTACCATCTGGGTCAATATGGTTCCTAAGTATTAAAAAAAGAAAAGACAACCTTTAAACGTCCACCAGACTGTGCTAACGGGGAACCTTCAGTCAGTGGTGGATATTTACTTCTTTTTAAGGGTTGTGTTTGTTGAAGAAATGGGTCAGTTTGGTTGGCGATGTGCTTACCATAAAGCAACCCTTATCAATGTTGCATTGTTACACTATCTTTTGTAATAGGGTAAAATGCTATGAATGAGGTAATGGAACTCTGAAATAAAAGACAGACCCACCTTTAATCAAAATAAAATATTATTCCAATCTCTAAATATTCAATGAAAACTCTAACCAATCCTTGCAGTGGGGTGCACGTCTAGGATTGGCCGAGGGACCAATCCTAGGCATCAGACCAATGAAGCCATGTCAGACCTTTGCTTCTGCATTAGAAGGCAGAGGGAATGGAGGTTGGGTCTTAGGAGTGAGGCAGGACTGTTGATATTCAAATAATCTTGCTGTGCTTTCTGAAATGCAAGATTGATAAGGGTTGCTTTAATTCCCCGGTGATCAACTCGGTGCTGCCTCTTACATGAGCCGGCTCGTATCTTCCCCCTTATTTCCACAGAAAAAAGATGTTCCACATCTTTGTGGTCATCAGACGCCAACAGGAGGGTGTCATGGCAAGGGCGTCCAGTTTTACATAGTGACTGTACAAATCCAGGCTGATTGCTTGTGTTTCTTCATAGGAAACCAGTAAAAACGTATTCCCAGTCTATGAGAGCTCTCCCCTCATCGATTAAAGGTGTCAAACACAGCAACTGCCCGGCATAGCTGTAATTAACTCCATGAAGACCAGTTTCTAATCAATTGACTTCCAGAGCTTTCTGACTATCCAGGGCAGTTGGAACATGCACGAGTTACTTATGATGCATAAATTACTAAAATTGTCCATCGGAGGCATCATGACAGGACCCCACACTGTCACATTTGCTTCCCCAATAGCCTTAAAGTGCAGATGACATGTTTTTGACATTTTTTGCCATGTTTTATAGACCAGAACATCCTTCATGATGATCTATGTAACATAAACAAACGCAGCTGCATAGATGAGTTAATAGAAAACATGGCTGCTTTTCTGACCAGACTGTGGCGCTGTGAGCCGAAACCGGATATGACGTCTGCGAGAGTACGGAGAGTACTCTTCTTCGCTGCTTATTTTACATTGAAGTGGCTTCATTGCGGTTTTTAAGCTCCTTTTCTAGTTTTACAGAAAAACAGTAACGACTCAGCCTTCAAATTGTGTTGACAGTTAATGGTTAAAAGCTTGTAAGTGCAGCGTAAGTTTATTTAGGTTTTCTACAGATTCAGATTTTATTTTAAAGAAGATAAGGAAAAGCAGATCGGAGTCATACCTATGAGTCGTACTCACCGGTAAACAGGCAGCAACAGGACCTTTTTGCTCATCTCGAGCATCTGTTTACTGAAAGTTCAGGAACCAGTGTGTTGAGACTTCTAACACAATGAAACTGCGATCATCTCCTCGGAAATCTTCTTTTTCATCCATCATTGTTTCATCACATCGGTCATACATCATCTGCTATCGGCAGAGACCTGCTGCTCGGTTATATGAGGATGTCTCTGGTCATCAGATCTCCTCCAGCTGCTTCCAAAGCTGCATCCTTATCTTCATCCTTATAAACTGGAACTATTTAAAACTCCACTGGAACTATGTAAGTTGTTATCTTCTCATTTTTTAAAGGCTAATTATTTACCGTGGCTAGCTTGCGGCTGCCGTTTGCTGCGAGCTAACACGGGAACGAGTGCCTCGTTTCTGTCACGCCTGGCTCTAATGTATGTCAACCTCCTTTGTGGGTCTGTTGTCTGCTTTTTGTTGTTCTGGGTCACTCCTTACAGTTACGATTCCCTCGGTGTGGTCTTGCAGGCTTTTAGCTGAACCAGTGGACCTGAGGCTTGGAGACAGACTGTAGGCAGCTGGCTACAGGTCTACTCCGGTTCTAGCTTGTAAAATGTGATTTCCCGAAATTCCTCATTATCACTTTTTTGATCTGGCTAATGATCCCACCACACAATCCAGTTCCAATCTAGCTGTTCTGGAGCATCTTTCATGTTTTCCATGGCTCAGATTATACATGTAACTCAATGGGCGGACCGCAACTCTGTTCACTCGCTGACGTCACAACATGGTGGCTCGTTTCACAACTGAAAAGCTATTAGCCTTTATCCGAGCCTCCTAAACATCGGATATTTACGTAAATGCACGTCTGATTAACTTCTAGCTGCACAGAACTACTGATTTTGTCTTGGTGTGTTGTTGTATGGCAAAGTTACTGGAAGATAAGGTCGTGTCATCAGCACTTGAAGCAATTTTTCCAAAGGATTATGAGCCATAACTTCTAATCCCTTCCTTTACAGTATTCTGGGTTCAAATCATTGCAGTCCAGGATTTTTGGGCTCCCTACCTGTCTACTAATTTCAGTCTTCAGCAGCTTCACTTTGAAAATTGTCTAAAAGCACTCAGAGGCACTGCTGAGAAGCTGTGGCTTAGCTGGTGAAAGCATCTGTCTTGTAAACAGGAGATTGTGGGTTCAAGTCCCAGCAGCATCTGTCATCTGTTTCTCCAGTAGAGAAGCATGAAACCTCAATAGTGGGTGTATTATGTCCACTGTAACATACACCTTTAAAAACAGACAAGAAAAGCACATGCAGCAAATCAACCTTACTCTGACCTTGAGTCTTTCCACCAATTTTTTTTGGGGATGACTACTTTGTACTTCTACTTGTGTAGGCAAATATAAAGTGGTGCTACTCTTACTTCAGTACGAGTTTTTGCTACTAGTCATGAACACTTTCCTCTTCCTCTCCCACTGTTTCCTGATTCTAATTCCCAGTTTTCATGGTTGTGACGCCAGCATCAGTCGCATGCATGGTTCTGCTTCTTCTAATCTCTGGATTAGTGGTTGTTTTGCAGAGTGAGTGTTGTACTCTACCTTTACCTGGCGAAGCTGCTCTGACCCTAATCTCCACAGTTTTGTAATGTTCATTTGCTGAAAGTGCAACAGATTCAAATAAAGATCAACCTTGTGTTCTGTGTTAAACTGGGTCAGTGAGGTGAGTTAACGCTTCAGCCGTTGGATAAGTTTCATAACGTATGTCATTCAGGTGGAAGTGGGCCAGTGTCAGCATGTCCTTCATTAGCAGCACAGTGATGCTTGAAGAGAGAGATGTCCATTTAGTGTTTATGAGGAAGCTAGAGGAGTTAGAAGAGTAAAGCAGCAAAAATACAAAACAAAGCAGACAAGACAGTTCATCACTTTAGCACGTCTCCTTGTGGAAGTGAGACACTGCGCACCCGCTGTCGATAATTACTCTGATACATTTACAGCCACTTGCAGCTGTTTTCTGTCAGGAAGCATCTTTTCATTAGAAAAGGAGACTTTATCCACACCTTGTCTGGCCCAAACTAAGATGCACAGGGATATTCCACACAACATGCAGAGTCATAAAGGCTGAAATATTCACATGTATGGAAATAAGTTTTTAAAAAATTCCAAAAAGGATATGACAAACTTAGACTTTCACCAGCACACTGGCTCTTCTGAGGGAATTGAGCCAAAAGAGATGAATATTTGAAAAGAACCAACTTCTCATCACATATAAGAGACAAAAATCCTTTAAAGTGATGACACGTTTTTGACATTTTTTGCTATGTTTTATAGACCAAAACGTTCTTCATGATGATCTATGTAACAGAAACAAGCGCAGCTGCAAAGATGAGTTATTAGAAAACATCACAGCATTTCAGCATCTGACCAGACTGTGGCGCTGTGAGCCGAAACTGGATGTAACGTCTGCCAGAGTCTTCGCAGCTTATTTAACATTGAAGTCAATGGCTTCATTGCGGTTTTTAAAGGTAGAGTCCGAAGTCCCCGCAGTGTTTCTGTTTGCCAACAGCAGTATTCAAACTGAGTGCCCCCTCCCTCTCAGGCTAATGGCTGCCTTGTTCTTCAGCTTATTCAGCTTCAAGCCTCCTTCAGAGCTCAGAAGTGGGTAAAAGCTAAACTAATATTAACCCTTGGTTTCCAACGTGCACTATCTCAAGCACTTACCTTTTCTTGCGTGCATATGCCGTTTTATTTTTATTTTTTTTCCTTCAAGAGTCGAGTGACAGGCGTCTGCTCCAGTCGTGAGCTTATTCCCACAAAGCGTCATGTCCTTAGTTCTGTCATTGTCTGGTGATATAATCAGAAATCTCTACCCAGAAATGTCCCGAACATGCCAAAACAAAGCTAAAGAGAGAATTACAGGCACGGGCAGAGAGAGTTGCATTCAAGTGCACCTCTGCACACGATTAGAGGCCCAAAGGCACGGTTTGAGACAGATTTCATTTGCACAAGTCTAACGTTTATTTTCAGGGAGGGAACTTCGGACTCCACCTTTTAAGTTCATTTTCCAGTTTTACAGACAAACAGTAACGACTCAGCCTTCAAATTATATTAACAGTTAATGTTTAAAAGCTTGCAAGTACAGTGTTAGTTTATTTAGGTTTCCCACAGATTTAGAATTTCATTTTGAAGAGGATAAAGAAGCAGGCCGGAGTCAGACTCACCAGGAAACAGGAGGCAGCAGAAGGACCTCTCTGCTCATCTCTCTTGTCTAGAGCATCTGTTTACTGAAACTTCAGGCCCCAGCATGTTGAGACTGCTAACACAATGAAACTGCAATTATGTCCTCTGGAATATTCTTTTTCAACCATCTTCATCACATCGGTCATACAGATGCTAATCGACAGCTGTGGTTCAGTTATATGAGGACGTCTCCGGTCATCAGATCTCCTCCAGCTGCTTCCAAAGATGCATCCTTCCCTTCATCCTCATCCTTATAAAAGGGAACTATTTAAAACTCCCCTGGAACCATGTAAGTTGTTATCTTCTCATTTTTGAAAGGCTAATTGTTGGCTGCACGGTGGCATGGTGGTTAGCACTGCAGCCTCACGGTAAGAGGGTCGCTAGTTTGATTCTGGGGAGGGGGTTTGAACAATTCCAACAGCGGCCTTCCTGTGTGGAGTTTGCATGTTCTCCCCGTGTCTGCGTGGGTTCTCTCCGGGTACTCTGGCTTCCTCCCACCGTCCAAAGACGTGCATGTTAGGTTAATTGGTCACTCTACATTGCCTCTAGGAATGAATGTGAGTGTGAATGGTTGTCTGTCTCTCTGTGTTGGTCCTGCGACAGACTGGTGACCTGTCCAGGGTGTACCTACCTCTCGCCTGTGAAAAGCTGGGATAGACTCCAGCAACCCCCGTGACCCTGGATAAGCAGTACAGAAAATGACTGATGATGACTATTTACAGTGCCTTGCGAAAGTATTCAGCCCCCTTGAACCTTTCAACCTTTCGCCACATTTCAGGCTTCAAACATAAAGATATAAAGTTTAAATTTTTGGTCAAGAATCAACAATAAGTGGGACACAATCGTGAAGTGGAACGAAATTCATTGGATAATGTAAACTTTTTTAAGAAATAAAAAACTGAAAAGTGGGGCGTGCAATATTATTTGGCCCCTTTACTTTCAGTTCAGCAAACTCACTCCAGAAGTTCAGTGAGGATCTCTGAATGATCCAATGTTGTCCTAAATGACTGATGATGATAAATGGAATCCACCTGTGTGTAATCAAGTCTCCATATAAATGCACCTGCTCTGTGATAGTCTCAGGGTTCTGTTTAAAGCGTAGAGAGCATCATGAAGACCAAGGAACACACCAGGCAGGTCCGAGATACTGTTGTGGAGAAGTTTAAAGCCGGATTTGGATACAAAAAGATTTCCCAAGCTTTAAACATCTCAAGGAGCACTGTGCAAGCAATCATATTGAAATGGAAAGAGTATCAGACCACTGCAAATCTACCTAGACCCGGCCGTCCCTCCAAACTTTCATCTCAAACAAGGAGAAGACTGATCAGAGATGCAGCCAAGAGGCCCATGATCACTCTAGATGAACTGCAGAGATCTACAGCTGAGGTGGGAGAGTCTGTCCATAGGACAACAATCAGTCGTACACTGCACAAATCTGGCCTTTATGGAAGAGTGGCAAGAAGAAAGCCATTTCTCAAAGATATCCATAAAAAGTCTCGTTTAAAGTTTGCCACAAGCCACCTGGGAGACACACCAAACATGTAGAAGAAGGTGCTCTGGTCAGATGAAACCAAAATCCAACTTTTTGGCCACAGTGCAAAACGATATGTTTGGCGTAAAAGCAACACAGCTCATCACCCTGAACACACCATTCCCACTGCCAAACATGGTGGTGGCAGCATCATGGTTTGGGCCTGCTTTTCTTCAGCAGGGACAGGGAAGATGGTTAAAATTGATGGGAAGATGGATGGAGCCAAATACAGGACCATTCTGGAAGAAAACCTGTGAGTCTGCAAAAGACCTGAGACTGGGACGGAGATTTGTCTTCCAACAGAACAATGATCCAAAACATAAAGCCAAATCTACAATGGAATGGTTCACAAATAAACGTATCCAGGTGTTAGAATGGCCAAGTCAAAGTCCAGACCTGAATCCAATCGAGAATCTGTGGAAAGAGCTGAAGACTGCTGTTCACAAACGCTCTCCATCCAACCTCACTGAGCTCGAGCTGTTTTGCCCAAGCGACTTGCAGCTGTAATTGCAGCAAAAGGTGGCGCTACAAAGTATTGACGCAAGGGGGCCGAATAATATTGCACGCCCCACTTTTCAGTTTTTTATTTTTTAAAAAAGTTTAAATAATCCAATAAATTTCGTTCCACTTCATGATTGTGTCCCACTTGTTGTTGATTCTTGACAAAAAATTTAAATTTTATATCTTTATGTTTGAAGCCTGGAATGTAGCGAAAGGTTGAAAGGTTCAAGGGGGCTGAATACTTTCGCAAGGCACTGTACTAGGGCTAGCCGTGAGATAAGGTAGGGAATGAGTGCCTCGTCTCTGTCATGCCTGGCTCTATGTCAAACTGGTGCAGTCCCTTAACAGTTGTTGGTCTGCTTGTGTTATTCCGGGTCACTCCTTGCAGTTTTAAGTTCCCTCGGTGTGGTGCTTGTGCATAGGGCAGAGGGATACCTCTGAGCAACTCCCACCAGTGAGGGAAATCAGGCAGCATTGTCCCTCCAATGGGTTAGGGTTAGGGTGGGTAAAAAGGCCAAATGGGGGAATGTCTCGGGGGACATATGGGAATAACTTGAGTTCTAAAGGTGGTAGAGGGGGTGGGACTATGAAATGAGCGCCGATCAGACAATTTTCTACTATCTGAGACACACTTGTCCCCCAAGCTGGACATGTCCATATCTTGTCCCCCGAGTGTCCCAAGTGGACATGTTGGGTATCTACGGAAAGGTCTCCCCGAGATGAATCCATAGATACCCGAAGCATGATGGTGTGACGTTGCGTTGTTGGGATATGGCCAATTGTCCCCCCCATAGACTCCCATGGGTTAGGGTTTTTAAATCTTTCTCGATGACTCCAGCTGCTTCATCCGTCGACTGGGCAGGGGGTTAGAACATCCAAGTTTTTGGACTGCGCCATCCTGAAAGGTTAGGTTTGGGGAAAAAAGCTCCCACCGTCCGAAGACGGCAGGAACGATGCACACGCACGATAAGCCGGCCCCATACTGTGGAGTGGCCCAGTCACCACCAAGCATGCCCCAGATCTAATGTGGCTCATTGTCCCGGTCTTGGGCTCACCGGCCGAAAAAATTGGGCTCACAAGTCCCTAGTAGCAATGGATCCAGTCCCACTATCCAAATTATGGACTCCTATTCCGAATTGGTTTGTCCTCTGGCCTCTGTTGCAACGTTTCGGACGACTTGTCCTTCATCAGGCAATAGGCCAGGCATCTCTCTCCGTTTTGAGCTCTGTTCGTGACTTCTTTGTCTTCTTGTTTCTCTGTTTTGAGTTTTCTCTGTTATTTATACTCTGTTCGTGACTTCTTTGTCTTTCTCTGTTATTTATACTCTGTTCATGACTTCTTTGTCTTTCTTTGTCTTTGCTTGAATTTCCTGAGTCCTGCGTCTTAGGGGGTAAGGTGTGGGTGATTAGCTCTCCCTCATACTCGGTGCGCTCCATCGGGCTGAGTCCAACGCCCGGAGGCCGGTGTCCGTCAGACGGAGGAAGTGCGCTGTCACTCAAGATCAGATTCTGAACTTCGGAAGTCGGGCCCAGGCCACTGTATGTTGGTGTATGTGGTGCGTGGAGTAGCGTGTTAGGCTCTGTCCAGTTCTGTTTGTGAGCATGTCCAGTGTGTAAGGGGGGCAGGCCCCATGAGAGTGCGTGTGTGTGTTTTTTTCGGGGTGAGGTTGTTGTTAGGGGCTTCCTAATGTATTTTTATGATGGAGTGTGTTCTTGGTAAAATGTTGTGTGTGAGCTAGGGATGTTGGAAAGGGGGCTCATTCCCTTTGACCATCTATGTGTTTTTATGTGTGTGTGCTGTGGGGTGTGAGAGAACCCAGGAGGCCCTGGGAACTGGTCACAGTGTGATGGACAGTGTGTAAGGGGAGAATGGGTACTCCTTGTGTGTTGCTCCCTTGTCTTGTGTAGTGTCTAGTCTATCTTAGGTGGTTTGAAGGGTGGGGGAAGGAGGGTTTGAGGCGTGGAGAAGTTGTATAAGGTAAATAGGTTATAAGCTAAAATAGATTCAGGCAAGAGGTTGAAAAGGAAAATAGAAAATTAGGGTAGGGGTTTGGGTTCTTGGTGCAGGGATTGTTGGTAGATCAATGGGGGGTGTGGCTAAGTGTGATGGGATTCTGGAAATATGATGGCAGTGTAGGGATTGAAAATGGGAGAACAGAAATAGATTAGGGCTTAGGGTGAATAAGAAAAAGCATTTGGATTGCTGTGTGGAGAACAATGGGGGGTATGGCTATGTGTGATGGGATTTCAGAACCCCGATGGGTGTGCACGGATGGGAATTCACGGGTTGTGTGGGGAACAATGGGGGGTGTGGCTAAGTGTGATGGGGTCTGAAAACCATGAAGGATGTGCAGAAACAGGAACCCAGGGGTTGTGTGAAACAATAGGAGGTGTGGCTAGGTGTGATGAACCATGGAAAAGTGGGCACTGGAGATTCCCTGGAAGCATTTTCTGTTGTGTTAAAGATTAAAAAGGTGGGAGCTTATAAAAAGTCTAGGAGGACAGTGGATGTGTTAAAGTTGAAAAGTTTAAGTAAATGAGTTTTAGAGATAGGAAAATCAATAGGGTAATCTGATCTGAGGTTCTTCAATTCCTGGTTTGTGTGGAGAACAATGGGGGGTATGGCTAAGTGTGATGGGATCTCAAAACCATGATGGATGAGCAGAGATAGGAATTGAGGTGTTGTTTGTGGAACACAATGGGGGGCGTGGCTAAGGGTGTCGGGATTTTGGAGCCATGCAGGGATGGGAAAGTGGGTTTTGGGGACCATTCGGAGCATTTTCTTGTTGTGTTAACAATTAAAAAGAACAGAGGCTGATAAGCAGCCGAGGCAGGGCGACAGACAGGCTGAGTGTGTAAGGGTTAGGGTTAGGGTTTTTGAATCTGTCTCGATGGGCCTCCCCGGGTTAGGGGGTTAGGGTTTTTGAATCTGTCTCGATGGGCCTCCCCGCTTCATCCGTCGACTGGGCGGTTGAATGGAGACCCAAAGGTAGTGCACTGGCCGGCGCACGTCACTGGTAACTCTCCAGTCCATATCAACCAATACCTTTTGAGATCTGTGGTAATGGAGGGATTTGTCTATCTTGAATGTCCTGACATGTTAGCTGTATTGTATGAAGTTCCCAACTGAATTTTCTGAATTTCTCCATCTGTCTGGGTTGTAAATAAATGAATGATTTCTTTCTGAATTTCTCAGTGTATGCCCTCCATGGGTCCAAGGACGTGGATGTAATATTCTAGTTGAAGCGAAGAAGGGCTGCCAGGAGGATCGTGAATATTGAGAGAGCGAGAAGCCCCTATCTCTATCTGGTCTTAGGGTTAGGGTTAGGAATGAAGGGATATGCCCTTCTCCCGAAGGGGTGAAGGGATATGCCCTTCTCCCGAAGGAGAAGGAGGGTGCACTGTCCATCCATCCCTCAGGGTCCCTGTACCCTCCCCAAGTCGGCTGGTTGCGGTTCCGGCGGCGGCCGTACTGCACCTTCGTCCAACCTTCCTCCATAGGTTGGGAATGTCCACGTGTCTTTGTTTATTTTTGTAAAAAAAGAAAGAAAAAAATTTGAAACTCAAAATGCTTTCCAAAATGTGGAAAGAAAGCTAACAAAAATCTGAAATTAGTTTAAAAGAATCAATAAAGAACTAAAGAAGGTGTGCCAAATCAAATTTTTTTAAAAACGCAACGTTTCGACCGTATGTGGTCTTCCTCAGGCTAAAGGCACACTAAAAACTGAGTGGATTGGTCCTCTCTGTGGCACGATGTGCTCCCATCAAGCGTCAGGTGAAGAATGAGCTCCTGTGGCTCTCCCTCCTTTTATATGTGTTGTGCTTCCTTGTATTATGTGATGGTAAAATTGTTATATGTGTTCATTTGTTATATGTTACTTTTTTTGTTGTTTATGACTTAAAATAAATTATACCGTGATTGTTGTTTTTGTAATCTTGTGTGTGATATGCTTTTCTAAGTTTTCATTGGGGTTTTATATTTTTAATGAAATAATAATGGAAAAATGAGGGATGAAATTAGATTTAGAATAAAAATTAAGGTTGGGTTACAAATAAGAATTAGGATTAGGCGCATGATTACGGGAAATTTAGGATTAGGTCTAAGGATAGGGTGAGGTTAGGGTTAGGGTTTAAAAATAGGGGTTGGGTTAGGATTTGAGATTCGGGTTGGGATCAGGATAGGGATTAGGATTGGGATTGAGGTCAGGAACAGGAATGGGAGTTGGGTTTGGGAGTGAGGTCAGGGGAGGTTAGGGTTAGGGTCTGAAGATGGGGGTTGGGTTAGGATTTGGGATTCGGGTAGGGATTGGGTCGGGGTCCAGGTCAGGATGGGGATTGGGGTTGGGGCAGGGACAGGAATGGGAATTGGGTTTGGGAATGAGGCTGGGGTCAGGTGAGGTTAGGGTTGGGGTTTGGAGATGGGGTGAGGTTAGAGGGTCAGAGGTTGGGTCAGGTTTAGAATGGGGATCAAGTTTCAAATCAGTGTGGGGTTGGGATTGAGATTGGGATTAAAAATAAGGGCCCATTAATTTCTTTTCAAATTGAGCCCTGATGGTTCCTTGGTTCCCAATAAATATATCCACCACCTCTCCTTCTTCTTTCGTTCCCAATCCGTCCAAGTATCGTTGCTTTGTAGACCAGCTATCCTGAATGAATCCAATCCATGGTTCAAAAAGTGTGAAACCAAAAGCGTGTCCACTTCTTTCCTGTTCTGAATGTTATACCTATGTTGGTATAATCTTGTGGACAGAGTATTTCCTGTCTCTCCAACATATTTCTTGCCACATTTTGAACAGAAAATAAGGTAAATACAGTTCTGCGTATACAAAGTAAAGGGCTGAGTGATCTTTAAAATCGTTCTGTCTCGCGCACTTCTGACAAGTTTGAGTTTTGTGAAGTGGCGATCCAAGAGCTTTGGCCTGTTCCGTTTTAAACTGGGAAGTTTGGCCCGGATTAAAAGGTCTGCTAAATTATTGTTCCTCCGGTATGCTGAAATCACCTTGGAATTAGGAATGATGTTTGTCTGACCCATAATCTTTTCAAAATTGTTTTTGAATAGCGTATTAATATGCCTGCTATTTGATGAAAAAGTAGTGATTAGCGGGATCATGTCACCTTGAATCTTTTGTCCTGCCTCCTGAAAAGTTTTGAGGCATTTCCTTAAGAAGGTACGGGAATATCCTCTCTTGTATAGTGCTTTAAAAAGGATTCTAACCGCCTTCCAAAAATCCATCGGTCTTGTGCAAATCCGTTTAAACCGCAAGAGTTGAGATTTAACAATACCCCGAAACGTATGCTTTGGGTGGAAACTATCCTTATGCAACAAAGAATGCGTATCGGTTGTCTTGAAAAATACCTTTATGTCCAATCTGTGAGTCTGAGAAAAATCCGGTCCCTTAAAGACTGTGGTATCCAAAAAATCTATAGTTTGATCATTGATTTCCGATTTGACTTGAATTGATGGATCGTGTGCATTCAATGTTTGAACAAACTCTCCAAATTCCAATTCGGTCCCAGTCCAAATTCCCCAGATATCATCGAGATATCTCAAATAATGGGCTGGTTTCTTTTTGCATTTTCTGAGAATTTCCTCTTCCCAAAAAGCCATGAATATGTTAGCATATGCGGGTGCAAATTTCTTGCCCATCGCAGTGCCCTTCACTTGCAGATAGAATTGGTCATCAAATATGAAATCATTCCGTGTGAGGTTAATTTCGAGTAATTTCAGTAATGCCTGATCCGGTCGTTTGGGATCTGGGAATTTCCTGAAAAATTTCAGCCACTCTCGCTATTCCTGTCTGGATTGGAATATTGGTATACAAGTTATTGACATCCATTGAGAAAAAATAGAAACTGTCCATGATCCGTAAATTCTTAACAATTTCAATGAAGTGATACGTATCTTTTACGTAGGCCGGATGCTTGACTGACAAAGGGTTCAGAAAAAAAAAACCCAAAAATTCGGCCGTACGATAGGTCTCACTTTCGCAATCTGATACAATAGGCCTGCCCGGTGGAATTTCAAATGGAATGGTCCATTTGTCTGGGTCCTTATGTATCTTAGGCAAAATGTAAAACCTCCGTTCCCTTGGGTGGGTATCTCCCAAGAGATATTTATATTGTTTAGCACTAATGAATTTTTCATCCTTCAATGATTTGAGTATATCCTCAACTATTGGGATTGTTTCTAAATAAATGGGTTTCTTCAATTTTTTATAGTATGTAGTGTCCTCCAATTGTCTTTTTACTTCAAAAATGTATTGTTCCCGGCTTAGGATGACAACAGCTGAACCCTTGTCAGCTGGCTTTATAACAATGTGTTTTGCATTTTTTAATTCTCTCAATGCTCTTACTTCCTCCAATGAAATATTTGGTTGTTCCTTGATTGGTTTGTAACTGTTTTTAAAAAATTCCAAGTCACTATGAATTAAGGTAACAACCTCTTGTGGAAGGTCCCATAGGGGGGGTGTCCAAACTGATGGTCCTATAAAGGGTACTCTTTCTGCTTTCTTTTGATTTCTATAATATGTGGCCAATTTTATTTTTCTGTGGTAATTTTGTATGTCCATTTCCAAGTTCTTTTTTGGTTTTTATTTATATTCAAGGTTGGGATAAAGCCCAAGCCCTTTTGTAAAAGTTCGCTTTGTATCTTTGTGAGAGTGAAATTTTTGGCCAAAACCACTACTTCTTTGGCTTGTAAAGTCGAAGCGTGATGGCCCCCATGCAATCTCAGGCTCTGGGGGTGCTCAAGTTTAAACTGGACATCCAGTGTTCAAACATGGCCCTGCCAGTCTCCTCCGTCCAATGGATGTCATCTTCGTCTGTGGAGAATTGGTCATCCGGTAAGAGGGGAATGTGAGGTCTATTCCTTTGGATGTACTCATTCAAACTCCAAGATTGTCCCTCTCTTCCTGTGGAAGGTTCTCCGAAAAGTTCACCAAAGGGATCCAAATCTCAGCATATGGAAAGCGAGTCTTTGCAAGTCGGGTTGCTGCTTGTAGATTTCTAATGGTGGTTTCCCTTGGCTTGTTGGCTCTGCTGTTAATGCCAAACGATAAGACTATCTTCTCCACCACCAGATTTAGTGGTGGTGTGGTTTTCCTCATGAGATTCTCCGCATGGCGGAAGTCTCCTCCTGGGAAGCATTCAACCTGGAGGTTCTCATTTGAAAAATCTGGGAATTTGCTGATGTTTGAATCCCCCAGAATGATCCACTTGCGGTTAGCCACCCAGTTCCAATCTGCCATCTTCCTCGTGGTGTTTGGGTGTCTGTGAACTCTGAAAGATGGTTCCTCCAGTTCCCCCGATTGGTCTGAGAACAGGTCAAAAGTGACGTCCCCATCCCAGTCACTTAGGTTCACTTGGACCTCCACCTCCTGTGAGGGAGTCCGCATTGGCTGTTCTGGAGTCCCCTGTTCTTGGGCTGCAGTTGCTTCCCGTGCAGCTCTCTCAGCCTCATCACGCTCTTCTTCGGCTTGCATCTCATCAAAGAGAGCTTCCAATCGCAGATCCGAAGCAGTTCGTGCTGGGACCTCCAAAACCCGAACATCATTTGGGTCCTCTTCTAGGTCAACCAAGAGGTCGCTGTCCTGAGTGAGGAAAACTCCCCTATGCCGTCTTCTTTCTGTACGGGCCTCCCTTGGCTGATCTGGAGATGACGCCCCCTCTCTATCCCGCTGGTTAGCGGGTCTAGCCTCTTCCTGTGGGATTCCATCTCTCCTTGTGGTCGCCAAGGTTGTGGTGTTTTCACCTCTTCTCTCCGGCTGAACCACCGTCCCGGTTCGTGGTTGTTCCCGTCCTGCTGCCTGGCTTCCAGTCTCAGTAGTTTGAACCCTTGTAACTGACAATCCTTGTCGAGTACTGCGTACTTGAACTGGAGCCCCACCAATGCTCTCCACAATGAGGGCTTCAGCATAATCAAGAGCACCCTGGGTGATCCTCCGCAGGTTCCGTCTTGCCCATCGGGTTGCTACTTCAAAAGCTTTTCGCCACTCCTGGGTATCCATCCCGGTGAGTTCTACCGAAAGTTTCTCCAGGCCCTCTTCACAGTGCTCCATCAAGATCTGAAGGGTCATAGCACCCCAGTTCTTGGCGTGGCCCACGATCTTGTCAATGGTGTCCCGTGTTGGGTATGCAGGCTTGGTCATTTCTGCCAGAATGTCCATCATCCTACCAATCATCTTGGGTTCAGGTTTGTTTGGTTTAGGAGCTACATTCTGGAGATGATGCACCATTTTGATGATCCCATACAGTTTCCGGATGAGTCTTCCCAGCTCCGGGCTTGCTGGTTCCCTCCTGACTCCGTCCTCCCTGGGCCTCGAGTCAGATCTCTGGTTCCATCGGAAGTAATCCTGTCTAACTGCCCCTGCATAAGAGCGCGCTGGGTTACGGTACTGGGGAACCCTGGGGGGAGGCGCTGGCTGATTAGGAATGAAGGGATATGCCCTTCTCCCGAAAGAGAAGGAGGGTGCACTGTCCATCCATCCCTCAGGGTCCCTGTACCCTCCCCAAGTCGGCTGGTTGCGGTTCCGGCGGTGGCCGTACTGCACCTTCGTCCAACCTTCCTCCATAGGTTGGGAATGTCCACGTGTCTTTGTTTATTTTTGTAAAAAAAGAAAGAAAAAAATTTGAAACTCAAAATGCTTTCCAAAATGTGGAAAGAAAGCTAACAAAAATCTGAAATTAGTTTGGTAACACTTTACAATAAG